>JAQMYJ010000010.1:4118558-4131225 GCA_030014305.1 Clarias laeviceps
TTTACAACATTATTGTTGAAATACACAGTCCTGAAAAAGGGACGTTTCTTTTTTTGCTGAGTTTAGATAGATAGATAAAAAAGGGGAACAGTTTCTTTCTATCTTATTTTTTACCAAATTTTATCCAGAAAAATGCAAGAAATCGCTTTTCAAAATTGCCACCTGGTATAACTCATATCATTCCAGACAAAAAGAAAAAAAAAACAAGGGAAAATTTTACAGACACTTGAAACAATAAATTGAATAGATTGTAGGAATGCCAGGATGTACAATCTGAGTTGGAACATCAACACACGTGTTAAGACAGTCCTTTAAGACGAATGTTAACCTATTAATAAGAAGGAACTATAATATGGCACCTGTAAATGCACACAAATATAAATAAAGGTCTAAACACAGAACAGGTGAACAAACTGCACAGGGACGTCCAATTATTTACAAACAGAAATCCAGGACACTTTGTTGTCACACATGATGTCTTCTGGCTGAATTGTTCCTTTCGGAGGTGCTTACATGCATACGCAATACATAATAAAGTATAATTGTACACAACACATGTATTGAATATCTGTGGAATTGGTATATATTGTAGAACTGATTATCAGATCTGTACAGCTAAATGTGATTAACAGAAAGGACGCCATTGCGGCTGCATTGCTGCGGTCCCGTCGGTGATTTAACGCCTCACAGCTGCCTGGCTCCCCGCATGCCCTAGCGAAGCCTGTCATGTGTGATGGATGAAAATGTTGCACTCTCTGTCTCTCCGTCTCGTCTCGGTCGCTCCGGCTGAGCCGAAGCGTGTCGTAGAGCCACTAAACGCTCCGGCCTGTTGATACTAAACGCTTCATTAATAATGGATGCCGAGCTGCTGCCGTCGACCAAGTCCTGTCCAAAACCACAACCGATCAATGCTGCGTGAGGTGATACCTGCCTGAGGAGTCATTTCATACCAGAATACCCCCCACGACACACACACACACACACACACACACACAGCAAATCATGGCATTCATAACCCGTTAGCATTACAGTATTTGATTCAGCTTCCTTAAACTGATGCCATTTTGCTCTCCTTATTTGTCTCGGACATTACTTATCAATCGGACCCCAGTAAAAATATTAAATATATCATGTCAGTGTTGCATTATGTGCACTACGTTTGCAGTGTGTGTGTCTTAATGAATCTTATTCATTAATTACTACAGTGGTATTACTGATGTAGCAATATGCAGATGGGTCCTTATTCAGCATCTCTATCTCTCTCCATCTGCCTTTTACCGTCAGTGAGAATTGATGGTTTGGAAGCGATCACCTATGACATCACAGCAGCGGTCACTGCTGTCAGAGTGAGATATGTTGCGTCTGTCTTCCAAACCACATGAACACACACTCACGCATCTACTCACAGACAATGGGCAATTAAAAAAAATAATAAAATAAAAATCAACCTCCATTTATGCCTTTGGGGGAAACTGGATTATGCAGAGGAAACCCACCAACCATCAAGCACAAACACCGGAAACAGTGCTAACCGCTAACCCCCAGTAACACCACATTCAGCAGTCATTCTGGTCTAAATTAACAAATACAAGACTAAAGTTAATGACAAACATCATGGGAGGCAAAACTAGGTGAACTATCAAAAGTCTATTTTCATGCAATCCAAAGTGGCAAATGAAGAGCAAAAGCCAACATCAAGAAAATTCAACCACTAATTGTAATATTCATACCTGCTTGACGTCATTATCGTTCAGGAGGTCCAGCATCATAAACATTAAAAGTTCACCATCATGAACATCAGAAGTCCAGCATGATGAATATAAGAGGTTCACAATCATGAACATCAAAGTCTAGCATTGTGAACATCGGAGGTCCACATCATGAACATCAGACGTCCACCATCATGAACATCTGGGGTTCACCATCATGAACATCTGGAGATCCACCATTATAAACATCAGGATGTCCACCATCATGAACATCAGAGGTCTAGCATTATGAACATCGGAGATCCAACCTTTTTGATTTGATCCAGACGCTCGAATCTAAATTGACGCGTACAGACAGAACATCTCACCATGAACCTCTTCATTTATAAACGGGGTCAAACATGGCAATTGTTTTAGTGTAAATAAGTGAAAGCAGTTGAGAAACCTCACACACTCAGATACTCAAGTCCTGTATACTCAAGCACTAAAACACACTCAATCGTTCTGTCAAGCTGATTCGAGATCCTTTACTGTCACTATACAGGTGCAGCAAAATGACAAATATTAAGATTATAGATTAATTAGAAAATTTTGGATTCATTACCTGAAAACAATAATTCAGCAATGTACCACAAACACACACACACACACACACACACACACAAACCACTTGATAGCAATGTAAGCAAACAGACTGTAACCATCATCAGTTATTCACTAATTAAATTCCCTTCAGCACTACATTTATTTATTTATTTGTTTGTTTATTGAAGATGCAGGGGTCATATATGTATTTATATTCAGGAGTGTCGAGTGGATCATTAATCTGAGATCTGGAGGATGAAGCTCAAGGTTACACACACTGTTCTCTCTCTCTCTCTCTCAGAAGTTCTTCACCAGCAGCGCGGATAAACCCGAGTCTCCGTTAAATCGGCTCGGTTCCGGTACCGCTGCTATAAAGTGAAAGCCCTCACACACACACACACACACACACACCGCGCGCGCGCTTACAGACTGGTGGCAGTAGGGCAGTGTGGTTCTCCCGGTGGCTGTCCGCGGTGCTGAAATCATTCCCGGAGCTCTTCACCCCCCCACCCGGTGTCCCGGGGTTTAACCGGCGGGGGAAAAAATAACAACAACCGAATAACCGAGTAAATTAAATAAACTGACACTCCACAGAAACACAGACCGCGCGTGGAGCTTTAACCGCGCGAGCGTTTGATTGCCGCTTTATTCCCCTTGATGTTCCAGCTCGGCTTCTACGTCACCAGCACCCCCCCCCCCAACATCCCAACAACCCACACCCCTCCCCCTCCGCGCGCGAGGCCACGCGCCTCACATCACAAGGGTTCGATCTGATCTGCTTTGGGCTCGCGCGCACCGGACACCACCTCAGTGCGCACGCGCAGCGGTTTTAGTTTTAACAATATGAACATTTATTTATTTATTTATTTATATGAGAGAGATTAAAAAAACACCTCAGACTCTGTCCTATAAACAAACAAATAAACAAACAAGATAGATAGATAGATAAATGAAGTCAAAAAGAGGCGAAGAAGGAAAACAGAAACCGAGGTAAAAAAGAAATAATTCTGTTAGTCAAAAAGAGAAGGAAAGAAACGAAAAAAGAAATGAAAAAAAGAAAACTATATATGAGAATCTTAAAAATATTAACTTTCTATTATTATTTCCTGCGGTCAGGTCCGAAAAACACATACTCTGTACAACGAACAAACAAACAAATAAAATAGACAGAAAGACAGACAGATATATTAGAGAAAAATTAGAGAGAGGAAAGTAAGAATTTTGTAATAGTCAAAAAGTGAAACGAAAAGAAAAGAAAGAAAACCAAATGAGAAACAGGGGAAAGTAAAATAGGAAAAGTAAGGAAAGTAAAGTAGATATTTGTTCATTAATTCATTTTCTTTTATATCTTATCCTGTGAGGACAGCGTGCCAATCCACTGCGATCACACACAAGCACACAAACTCGCTCAAACAATACGGGCAGGTTGGGGATGCCACTTAGTCTAACCTGCATGTTTTTGGACTGTGGGAGGAAACCTGAGTCCACAGAGGTTCCTTACCAAAGGTAATGTGTATTAATCTCATGATGTCTCAATAAATTTAATATTGAAATGTTTTTTTTTTTTTCCTGAAGTGTGTATACGTTTTTTGGCTAACTCTTTTAAAGTAGCATATCCTCTCTCATTTTGTGAAGAGATTAGCCTTAGGGAAAGGAGCAGATCTGGGGGACTCATGGACGTAGAGTATTATGGTGAACTATTATGGTATGTTTAGATGATGTCCTCCACACTCTCATTGATCACTCAGGTTTGTTGATGGTGAAGTGATTGGTCGCTTTACATCCTAGTTCCCCCTCATGTCTGTGTTTCCTTCTGGCTCCTCCCTTTTAGCTATAATGACATAGTTAGTCCTGCCGGAGTCCCTGCTTGCACTCTGCACTAAATATACATTCACATTATATGGGACTGTGACCTAACTGTTATATCTCTTCTGTTCTCTTCTTTTCTTTCTTCATCTCTCTGTCGAGCTATACATGTCTCTTCATATGAACTTAAACACATCTCCGGTGATACTGAACCTCCAGCCTCCTAACACACAGTATGATGCAGATCAATCCCTGCTATCCGTTATCACACAGATGAGGATGGGTTCCCTGTTGAGTCTGGTTCCTCTCAAGGTTTCTTCCCACTGCCATCTCAGGGAGTTTTTTCCCTCAGCACCGTCACCCTCGGCTTGTTCATCTGATCTGATCATTCTATTTATACATATTTTCTCACATTTCATACACATTTCCATAATATTGATTATGATTTCTTTGATTCTGTAAAGCTGCTTTACAACAATGACCACTGTTAAAAACGCTATACAAATAAAATTGAATTGAATGGATTTGAAAAGCAGTGCATGCACCCACTTGCTCACAGCCACTCTACCCGCGCGCTCACTGTCAAATTGACTTTTGAGACTTTGAAGGCATTTGAAGTGGCATTTGAAGGCGATGTGAATGTAAATGCTGATAATCTGTTCCAGCCACCCAAACATATTATCAATTTCTCACTCACTCATCGTCTATACCACTTTATCCTGTATTCAGAGTCGCGGGGGGCCTGGAGTCTATCCCAGGAGGCTTAGGGCATGAGGCAGGGTACACCCCGAACAGGGCGCCAATCCATCGCAGGGCACACAGAGGTGGTAATCGACCCGGACCCTGGAGGTGCAAGGCGACGGTGCTAACCACTACACCACCTCGCCGCCCATTACCAATTTCCAACACTATAATCATTTTTTTATATAAAAACAATCAAAATATTTAGAAAAGACATGTAAATGAAGTAAAATATGAAATAAATAGAGATTAAACCTCACTTAACCTTAATTCCTGATTCCTTTTGATACCGGCTGCTTTAAAAACCAAATTGAAAGCGGCTCAGTTTTCTTCTTGCTACCGTCCTTGCTAACATTCTTCTTACCCAGGTGATATGTCTTCACTAAATCTTGCAAAAAATGCAAAATAAACACTAAAAAATATATAATAAACTGGCTTTGCTTGACGCAAACAAGTTTTGAACGGGTCCCGAACATACACGCAACTGATCCATTTTGCACATCCATACATATGTTTCTTGCACTCACTCTGGACATTCTGGACATTTATTGACACTAGTGACACATGTATTGACACCTGCACATTCGTGGACATTACTTACTTATTCTATTTTATTCTGTTTCCCTGATGCACATAAGTCACTTTAAATGTGACAGTTGCAAACATATTTGCACATCCCCTGGACATTACTATCTACTTAATTCCCACACAAAATTCCATAAATTCTATATTTTCTATATTGTACAGTTAGGTTACAACTGTACAATATATTTTTCTTATATTGTATATTTTGTATTGTACAGATATTTTATTCTTTCTTAGTTAAATTTACTTTCTATTTTCTTTTTCATATTCATTTCCTATTAATAGTCTTTTATTTAAAGGTCACAGACAGTCGTCTAAGCATTTCACTGCATATCGTACTGCGTATGATGTGTATGTTATGTGACAAATAAAATTTGAATTTGAACTAAAAAAATAAAATTCTTAACACGAAAATTTGTGAGGCGGGGCGTTATGATTAAACTTTTTCTTAAAGGTTTGCAATTGTAACAGAAATTTTTGGGGAAACGTAATATCGCATGGGGATCTTTATAAAATGGTGATACTTACAGAATGACAATATAAATGAAAGGTGATAATGTGGTACCAGGAGGTGACGCTGATCCCCATCACTAGTGTCGAGGGTTCAGCTTTCTTGCCACTTTAAGAATAGAAACAAAAATTCTAGGTTCTAAAGTCTTTCTGATCAGAACAGAGATGCTGATGAGACTGAACTCACGGATTAGATGAACATGTCGTTTATAGGACGGAGCTGATTAATCTGTCCATCATCCTGTCACTCAGTAACACCAGCAGAAATCCGCCTGTTTAATAACCACGACTTCATCTGAAGAATCAAAACACAACCGCGACATTGTGACGAGATGAAAGCGGAGACGAGATCAAAGCTTACCTCCGTCGCCATGTTGCCATGCAACCGATCCCTCGATCCGCTCTAACGGCTCACGCACGCGGGCTGCGGCCAGAGAATGATGAGTGGAGACGGAGAGAGGGCGTGGCTTAACAACGCACGCGCCAACATCTGGATGCGTCCCAATCCGATCAGCGCGGCCGCATCTAGGCCACTTCTACAGTATACAGCGTCCCTCATCTATCCCACAATCCACTGCGCGCTCTATGAGCCTTCTTTAAATTTATTTATTCATTTATTTATTTAAGTGTCTTTTATGCCAAAAGCCACTTAAATAAAGAACTAAATATCCGAGCAGGATGGAGGTGTGGACTGATTGTTGTCTTCTGATGTCCCAGACTTGTCCACGTTCAGTAGAAACCACACCGTACTGCGGACCGTACAGACCTGCTCTCACACATAGTCAGTAACCACTGGACAACACCTGGGACACGCCCACTCATACGTATGGTTACACCTCACAGTGCTGTTACTGTCTATTATCATCACTCGTGGAATAACGCCTCTCGTCCAATCAGATCACTTTGGTTATTAATGATGAATTATGGGTAATTAGCCTTTTAAATATCTTCCTCATCTTAATTGTTTTTTATGCTGTTCCTCATGGTTACAATTGGTGGTGTGTGTGTGTGATGTGTGTGTGTGTGTGTGTGTGTGTGTGATGTGTGTGTGTGTGTGTGTGTGTGGTGTGTGTGATGTGTGTGTGTGGTGTGTGATGTGTGTTGATGTGTGTGGTGTGTGTGTGTGATGTGTGTGTGTTGATGTGTGTGTGTGATGTGTGTGTGTAGATCAGAATCAGTAACAGGGGTTTAAGGCTATTCCCCACACAGCTGCATTCTGATTACTTGTGCTGCCTCGTTACTCTACGCTGCTTCTAAAAACATTGAAATAATAATAATTTTTTGTGCCGTATCTGGTTGCACATTTCAAAGTACACACAGAACACCTCTGTAGCACATTCTCTCTCTCTCTGTGCATTTTGATAAAACACCACCTCCATCATGGACCGACCCTGTTGACCCTTTGACCTTGCAGCTTGGGATTCGAGAGGCTCAAGGTTCTAGACTGACTGGAATCATTCCACAATGTCACCCTTTGCTGTGGACTGTGGCTCGATTGTTTGTGCACCTGAAGATGCTTTCCTGCTCACCACGGCAGTGGGCGAGTGATGGTTCCAGTTGTATTTTTTTTCTTCTCTTCGTTCTCTAGTATCCTTCACTTTCCTTATTGCTACATTTTTTGTTCTTGTATTAAGTAGCATTTCCTCAATCATTAGCATCAATCTACCTTCTTTAGTCAGGGAGGTGAAATCATAGATATAGCTTTAGCTAATGCACTTATATAAAGTTTTTTTTTTTTTTTTTATTAGAGAAGGAACATGTTGTATTTGAACAGGGCTATTTCTGATGAAGTGTGAAGAGAAACCTGACAAGCCTTCCTCTGTCTCCTGTCTGCCCACACACGCTACATGGACTCAGCTCAGTGTCACAGTCTGGAAACAGCTTTAAACATTACATGTGGCTTCTTTAATCTCTAGGTTGAGGATCAAAACAACAACTTTCTGCTGTTCTTAAGAGCCAGACGGAAAATAAGATACATGTTGAAACCCAGACGTGAAAAAAAAAAAGAAACACCGAGTTGTTTCTCTAACTGCGTTTATTGAACTTGTGAAACAGTAAGACGGATAAACCCACAGAGCCGAACTCCACGCTGCTCAACCTGTGACAGAGTTAGATTTAAAGTATTTGTAATACAGTACAGAGATCATATGTTACAGAGATAAAATATATAAACATCTTACATTCACTTCCATCTTTAAAAAAAATAAACGATAAAAACAGTGACGATAAAAAGAGACAACAAAAGCACAGGAAGCGTCCCTTGGAAAAAGAAAAAAAAAAACATTTCCAGAAATCTCAATAAAACTGATAAGCATGGAAAAAAAAAAAAAAAAAGACGACAAAAACATGACAATGAAGTGGAAATCTTTAGATGCTCATGAGTTATCGTCATCATCGTCATCACAGGAAATTCTGATTGGCTCGGAAGGCGTGACAGTACAGTAAATAAAAAATAAATAAAAATACAGAGCGGTAACAGTGTATGTGATGATGTAATATAATGTGATGATGTAACACTGCTGTGCAATACGGTTAACAATGCAGAAGAAACGGCTGCATTTAATAATAATAATAATGCTTTCGTAAATAATCTCAAACCAGCAAGAGAAGAAAAAAAAGCAGATTTACGCTATTAAATAAATAAGGAATAATGTACTTGCACATCCCGACCAAGTTGTGTGACAACTTTCTGTCATAACACATTACTTTTTTTTCCCCCTAACAGAACGCTGCTCTGTGATGGATCCAGTGGTTTTAATTATTTTTATTATTAGTATTTTTAATCATAACCTAAACATCCATTCTCACAAAAAATCCAGAAAGCGGCCGCACTGAAGCGAGACACTGAGGAGATGTGGGCGGAGTTAATTTAATCGCCGTAACAACAATAACAGTAAGGTATTAACACGAGCGCCGTTAATAAAGAATAGTGAAGAAAGTGAAATGACTTTCAGGATTAGTGTAGTGTTCGAACCTGGACATTTAAACAGTTGAAGTTTGAAGATCAAAGACAGGAACAGATCCAGCAGCCAAACGTCAATATCAGGTGAAATAGAGTCTTAGTGTAAATGTTATAGCATTAAGGTCTGGTAGAACTTTAGGCCATGTGCTAACAACTCAGCATAGGTTTAGTCATAAGGGTTCAGAGAGGGATATCCAGGAATTTGTAGGACCTGACCGAGTCCAGAACACGACTTCACATAAAGCCACGAGTTCCAGAAAAGAGTCTCAAAAGAAGCATCTGATCATTTCAAAACCTGATGAATTTGGGAACGATGTCTCACAGAGACATCTGATCATTTCAGATCCTTTCAGAGCTTAAACTTGGGATCTCAGAGGTGATCATGGGTTCCTGAACCATGCCTCACTGAGGGAGGCATCTAACCATATCAGAACCAGACTGATCCAGAAACAAGACATCTGAGGTGGTCACAGGTTCCAGAACTGGGTCCCTCAGGAGCATCTGATCATTTTAGATCTTGACAGGTTCTGAAATGAGACATTCAGTGTGGCTACGAGTTCCAGAACAGGGTCTCAAAGGAACGGCTCATAATTTTAAAACTTGATAGATTTGGGAACATGACATCACAGGAGATCACGGGTTCCAGAACAGGGTCTAAGTGAGGCATCTGATCATTAAGGAACCAGACAGAATCAGAAACTGAAGGTGGTCACGGGTTCTAAAACTGGGCCCTTCAGTGGCACCTGATCATATTAGAACTTGAGGGGTTCTGAAATGCGACATCCAATGTGGGACCATGGGTTCTGGAACAGGGACTCAAAGAAGCATGTGATCATTTCAGAACCTGATAGATTTGGGAATAAGACACTACAGGAGACTACGCCTTCCAGAACTGGGTCTCAATGAGGCATCTGACCATTTCAGAACCAGACAGGACCAGAAACAAGACACTGAAGCAGGTCATGGATTCCATTATTGGGTCCCTCAGAAGCATCTGATCATCATCCTAGAACTTGAGGGGTTCTGAAATGTGACATCCAACCTGGAACTATTGGTTCTGCAACAGGCACTCAAAATAGCAGGTGGTCATTTCAGAACCTTGGAAACATGGAATCAGAGGAGATCATGAGTTCCAGAAATGGGTCTCACTGAGGCATCTGACCATTTCAGAACCAGATGGTTGCAGACGGGTCCCTCAGTAGCTCCTGACATCCAGTGTAGCCAGCCTTGGGTTCTGGAACATGCTCTCAAAAGTGGTTCTAAGGGTCTTAAAAGAGCGGGTGATCACTTCAGAACCCCCGCTGAATTCTGAAACGCGACTTCACAGTAATTCACGAGTTACAAACAGACGAATCTTCTCATTTCAGAGCCTGACTGACTGGAGTGTAGGTCAAGGTGGAGTATTTGAATAACAACAGGTACGAAGAGCTTCCTGGAACTGGAACTGTCTAAAGAAGAGATGATGATTCTAGAACAATAATGTCTTTTATGGAAACTCTCAAATCAACTGGCTAAGCATTTGATTATTATGATGTTTAAAGTATTGACAGATTTACATGTACAGTGCAGGATGAGATGAGGTCACATGACCTGCCGTATTTAAAAAAGAAGAAGCCTGAGACAGGAACGGTTCCACCGGCTCTGTATCAAATGATGTGCATTAGCGAGCATGCTACACACTGCAGGATCTGGAGTCTGGCTGGGTTATTTCTGTCTCAGCTCTAGCAGGAACAGACACGCCTACTGAAGCTTTTTACGGGAAGCACGAGGAAGAGAGGAGGCAGGAAGCAGCAGCAGCAGCAGCAGCAGGAGGACGACTACAAGACGAGAACCTCAGAGGACGCCCGAGGAGCTTTCTGGTGGAACGGGTCACTACAGGACGCTACTTGGTGCTGAGAAACGTGTTGCATGGAGCGCAGACGAACACCGTCTCCCTCTGAGCCTCCGGAGCTGGAGAGAGAGAGAGAGAAATAATTAAATAAACAGACAAGAGTGGGAGAGTTAAAAATGTTAAATGGTACTGTAACAGGAAGTGATGCTGCAGTGATGTCGCCCTCTGACCTGTCGCTCCCATACTGGACCTGAGCACTTTGTAGGAACAGCAGCGAGAACACAAGCTCACACCACAGTTAGGGCAGGAGCGCTGGAACACATCCAACAAGCACACCGTCATCAGAGATACACTACAGTGTGTGTGTGTGTGTGTGTGTGTGTGTGTGGGAGGGGGGATTGTGTTACTCACTCACCCTCTTCTTTAACACGGAGAACGCTGCAGCACAGCTGGAACAGTTACCTACAAACACAGAGAGAGAGAGAGAGAGAGAGAGAGAGAGAGAGAAACTCAGACTGATATGTTTAACAATAAGTGTGTGTGTGTGTGTGTGTGTGTGTGCGTAATCAGATCCATTAGGAGTCAAGGAGAGAAATGAAGGAAAGAACATGACTGAACGAGTGAGGAAGTGGTAGTGATTAAGTGAGTGAATAAATGAATAACATTCAGTGAATGAACGAATGTAAGGTTAAGAGTGAACGAGTCACTGAGTGAGTGAATAGATGAATGAGTGAAAGAGTACCTGAGTGAGTGAGTATGTGTCTGAGTGAGCGAGTGAGTGAGTGAGTGAGTGAGTGAACGGCTGAATGAGTGATTGGAAGAAGAGAATACACGGGAGCAGCGCTGGACGATACATCCTGTAAATCAAATCTCAGATTTTTTTGAGACAAAATTAGATTTTTCGATTTCAAAACGATTATTTTTCTTAAAATGAATAAAAGTGAATAAAACACTAGAGGGTATTAACTAACTAAATTAACTAAGTGGGTTAGTAACTGAATAAATAAGTGGGTGTCTAAGTGCCTGAATGAATAAGTGACAGAGAATGAGTGAGTGAGTGAGTGAGTGAGTAACTAAATGTATGAGTTGATGAAATGACTGAATGACTGTATGAAGGAGTGAACGAGTTAATGAGTGAGTGAGTAAATGAGTGAGTGAATAAATGTCTGAACGAATGATTGGGTGGATGAGATAATGACTGAGTGAATAAGTGAGTGGCTGAATGGATGAGTGAGAGAGTAATTGAGTAGGTGAATGAATGGGTTAATGACTGAATAAATGAGTGACTGCCTAAGTGTCTGAGTGACTGAATGACTAAATGTGAGTTAAAATGAGTGAATAACTGTATGATCGAGTGAGCGAATGACCGAACTTATGAGCAAGTAAATAAATGAACGAATAAACTAATTAACTAGTGGATGAGGTAATGACTGAGTGAATAAGTGACTGAATGTGCGAGTGAATACATGAAAGAACGAATGATTGTATGAACGAGTGAATGAGTCAGTGACTGAATTAATGAGTGAGTGAGTAAATGGATGTCTGACTGAGTGAATGAGTGAATGAGTGATGAAGTGAACCAGTGAACGAGTCTCTGACCTGTGGGGTTGGTGGGGACGCGCTTACGGAGTTTCTCAGTGAGCTTAGACACTCGGCTGCGTATCGGCTCGTTCCTGCTCAACAAGCCGTTATCAGACACCGAGTCGTAATCGGCTCCGCCCACTGACACGTCATCGTCATCCTACAGCCGAGAGAGGGAGAGAGGGAGAGAGGGAGGGAGAGAGAGAGATGGAGAGAGAGAGGGAGAGAGAAAGAGGGAGAGAGGGAGAGAAAGTGAGAGGGAGAGAAAGAGAGAGAAAGGGAGAGAGGGAGAGAAAGTGAGAGGGAGAGAAAGTGAGAGGGAGAGAGAGAGAGAGAGAGAGAGAGAGAGAGAGAGGG
>JAQMYJ010000010.1:4131325-4149784 GCA_030014305.1 Clarias laeviceps
GAGAGAGGGAGAGAAAGTGAGAGGGAGAGAAAGTGAGAGGGAGAGAAAGAGAGAGGGAGAGAGGGAGAGACAGAGAGAGGGAGAGAGAGAGGGAGAGGGAGAGAAAGAGAGGGAGAGGGAGAGAAAGAGAGAGAATGTGAGAGGGAGAGGGAGAGAAAGAGAGAGAGAGAGAGAGAGAGAGAGAAAGGGAGAGAGGGAGAGGGAGAGAAAGAGAGAGAGAGAGAGAGGGAGAGGGAGAGAAAGAGCACAAGAGAGAAATATTACCATATTTTCTGGACTAGAAGAGACTCCGGAATATAAGACACACCCGCTGTGAGACGAAAACAAAAGGACGTCCATGCCTCTGTGGTATATGATTTAGCAGCAGGACTCGAAGTCTCTAAATCGGCACTCCTGCGCCCCCTAGTGGAGTTAAGGAGAAGAACCACATGAAGAACATTATTAAACAATTTGTTAATGACACCAACACGAGAACACAAGTGTGTCTTATATTCTGGAGGACTTGTCCTCACCCCGGGACGCTCACACGCCTTCACCGACCATCGTGTCGAGTCAGGACCACACCCGCGTCCAGTCTGGACAGTGACCGAGTCGTGTTAGGAGTCTGTCAGTTAGTCTAGAGAGGGGAGAAACCTGCACGCTGCAATCATACAGGAGGGGACGCTGAGGTGATGCTGATGGACGTGAATGATTTAGAACGAGGTGTACGTGTGTGTCGTATCACTCACCCTGACTAACGAGTCAGACAAACACAGTGTGCAGGTTTCTGTCTCTGACTAAGAGATCAGAGGAGTGAGAGAGTGAGAGAGAGAGAGGGAGAGAGAGAGATAGAGGGAGGAGTTAATGTGTGAGAGAAAGTTAGATCGAAATCGTACTGTAAGACCGCAGCGGCCGTTTGTTAAAAATAAAATAATCATTTTGTCAGAACAACCCATCCAAAGTTCTGGTAATTACACCACACAGCAAAGAACCAATCAGAGAGCTGGCAGTGACGTGACATCACTGTGAGAACGAGCCAATAGGAGAAGAAAGGTCTCGGAGAGGCGTGGTTAGAACACCCAGAGCGACGGAGTGGGCCGGGCACCTTACGAATTACTCGTCTCCATAGGGCTTTAGTCAGCCCGAAGACTGCAGGCCACACCTACGTCCAAAAATAGGAGGGGGGGGGGGGTTTACACAGGGATATGCCCCGCCCCCCCCTTTATTGGGGGGGAGTTTTGTGTGGTTTGAAAAGTTATATATAAAAGCATAAACACAAGCATGTTCCATTCAGTACACACGTGCTCATATGCTTGACATTACTCACATGCAACACACACGCACACGCACACAAAGTGCTTCGTGCAACTCTCCAGGACTTCCTTTCCACAGAGGAAGTAATTTCATTCAGAGCATAACACATACTTACCACGAAAACCAGCTGAGATTCCTTTAAGGGCAAAGTAAAGAGGTGAGCTACTCCGTCTCTCACACACACACACACACACACACTCTCCATAGTACTTTATACTATTCTACTCCTCTATTCGCACTAGCACTAAGAGCTGTACTTCCTCCTCCGCTCCTCTAGAGGGAGACACTCACCTGCAGGACCAGCTGGTTCTCCTTATGCAGCACAGACAGCAGGACAAGTCAGACACAGGGGATTAGATGTGACAGAAGCAGAGAGAGACACAGAGACAGAGACAGAGAGGGGTGTTACTTTTTACCTCGATGGCGTCTCTGAACTCATCGTCAGGCTCCGCCTCCTCGGCTTCCTCCACACTTCCTGGTGAGAGATCCTGCGCAGACACACACACACGGTGACACACAACACTCTTACACTACACACACACACAGTGTGTCTGTCTTTCTATTATTATCTCTTTGATTTCTTTAATTAACTTTAAATGAAAAAAAAATTCTATAAGTGATGGTACAAATCAAACGTACAGGCCCCGCCCCCTTTCCCTAGATTTGCATACAGTGACCTGATTGGCTGTTATATTTAGTGAGACAATCACTCTCAGATCTGACTGCAAGACCTTCAGTAACAAACATCCCCCTCTCCCTCAGTATCACCGTCTCCGTCTCCCTATCAGTCCGTCCCTCTCCATCGCTTTCTCTCTCTCGTTAACTTTCTCACACGTCCATCTTTCTCAGTCTCTCTCAGTTTCTCTCCATCTCTCTTAGTCCACCTCTCAGGCTCTCTCTCTCTATTCCATCTCCAGTCTCCCTCTCTATATCTCTTTGTCTCTCTCGCCATCTTTCTAACATGCCTGTCTCCCTCCGTCTCCCCTTTGCATCTCTTCAATTGCCCACTGTCTCCCTTTCTATCTGTCCCACTCTCTCCATCTCCCTCTCTCCTAGTCTTTCTCTGTGCGCCCCTTGCTGTCTCTCTACATGTCCCCAGTCTGCATCTCTATCTCTGTGTCCATCTCTCCCACTCTTAATCAATCTCACTCTAAATGTTTATCCCTCTTTATACCTCTTTCTTAGTCCATCTCTCAGTCTCTCCCTACATTTTTCCTCTCCATCTCTCTACATGCCCCCCCCCCTCTCTCTCTCTCTGGATCTCTACATGTCCCCTGTCTCACTCTTTCCAGCAATCCTCTCTCTTTTCCTCTCCATCTCCTTCTCTTGGTCTCTCTATATACCTCTTTAAGTCTAGCTCTCAGTCTGTCCCATTTGTCTCCTTCGATGTCCCCCCATCTCTCTTTCTTAGCCTCTGTCTCCATCTCTCTAGGTGTCCTTTCCTCATTCCATCTCTCTCTCTCTCTGTCCAGCTTTCTCACTCTTTTAGTCGGTCTCACCATCATTTTTTCCATCTGTGTGTGTGTGTGTGTGTGTGTGTCACTCTCTCCATCTCTGACCTCCAGACTGGTGGGTGTAGGGGAGCGGTCTGACAGGTGACTCTGTTCTGGGTCCATCTTTTCTGTCTCTCCTTTAGCGGGCTGCACCGGAGACGAGCGGAACAAGTCCTTCATCTGCAACACAACTACACACACACACACACACACACACACACACACACACAGTATGTTAGAATAAGTTAAGCTCGACTTTACACTGTTAATGTGTGTGTGTGTGTGTATGTATGTTATCTGACCCCTGCAGAAGTCCTTGTTCCAGAAGAAGAGAGTGCTGTTGGTGAGAGACAGACTCCAGCCCACAGGAGCCGTGTACAGCAGACACAGTGTCATCAGGAGGAACCCGTAGAATCTGCACACAGGAACAGAGCTGCTGCTCCTTCTGCCCCTCACATACATCAATCATGTGGTGTGTGTGTGTTTTAAAACTCACATGGCAGAGACTGCGTGACTCTCCCAGTACAAGACTTTATACACTGACTCGGCATACACACACGCCTGTGTCAGGATCTCATCCAGCCGCTTTAATCTGCAACACACACACACACACACACACACACACACACACACACACACACATCAAACTTCAGTTCTGCATCTTCACTTTTATGCTTAACCCTGGACCTCACTATCATGGCTGCTCTCTCCTGCATTGTCTTCGTCACTTATAGCCCTGACCTCACTAAGATGGCGTTTTAAAAAAAGTTTTTTTTTTTTAACCCTTTTCCCTCACCAGCGTGGCTGCTTCAAAGTGGTTTTACCTCAGCAAGATGGCTGCTCATTCTCACCACTGCCCTCAGAAAGTCTGAAGCACTGATAGCTGACCTCAAGCTGACCTCACAGATATGGTCGCTCTGACCTCTTTGACCTCACTAAGATGGTTACTCACAGGCCCTTAACCTCCATCATGGCTTCCTGGCGACTCATGTGGACGGTCTGAAGTTCCCTGCGCTGAACTGCGTGGTGTCTCTTTTTCTCTACTGCTGCGTCAGTGGCGTCGCCTTGGCAACGGTCGCCAAGGTAACCCAGCACAGCGGGCACAGAGACCACCAACAGGAGGAGAGAGAACCAGACCACTACAAAGAGAAAAACAGGACAAAGAGCAAATTTATACAGTACATCTAGACTGTCTGTTTCGTTCTGTCAGTTAGAAGGGAGGAGGCGTGGCCTTAGTGTCCATCAAAAATGGGGTGGTGTCAGTGTGTCAGTCTCAACGAACGAGTTGTGGCCTTTTGTCACAAAGGAGGAGGCGTGGCCTCAGTGTGTCAGTCACATGGCCTCTATGTCTATCAATCAAAAGGAAGGAGGTGTGGCCTTGGTGTATGCCAAACAGAAATAAGGGGGTTTGGCATATATGTATGTCAATGTATGCCATGTACGTCAAACACAAGACAGGGGGTGCAGCCCCAGTGTCACTCACAAGGAAGAGGGTGTGGCCAATGTGTCCATCACTCATAAGGAAGGGGGCATGGTGTCACAAAAAAGGGGTGTGGCTTTGATGTACTGCATGTCAAACACAAAGAAGGGGTGGTGGCCTTGGTGCATGTCAAACACTAGAAAGGAGGTGTGGCCTCAGTGTCTGTCACTCATAAGAGATGAGGCGTGGCCTCAGTGAACGTCAGTCACAAGAAAGGGGTGTGGCCTTGGATTATGTCACTAGGTGTGGCTTTCGTATCACAGTCACAAAGAGGGAGGTGTGGCCTCCATGTCTGTCAGTCGGAAGGATGGGGATGTGGCCTTGTTGTACATCACTCACAAGGAAGGAGTTGTGGCTTTCGTGTCTGTCAGTCAGAAGGAAGGAGGCACAGATATCTAATTGTTGCTCTCTATATTTGTCTCACCTTCACTTAAGGTGATAAAGAGGATGTTCAGCAGGATGCAGCAGAAAAGAGAGCACAAAGGCATTTTCCACCTACACACTCATACACACACACACACACAGAAAAGTCTTAGAAATTGTCATCCATGAATCTCGATCTTCTCTCTATCTTAAAAGTCTCGTCATTCGCTCACCCGAGCACGTAACGCAGCACCTCCACCACATCGGTAACTGGTTCCAGAAAGATCGCCATCCGCTTGTAGGAGACCACCACATTGAAGAGGTCAATGGTCACCGTAGTTCGAGGTCCACACAGATCAGACGTGCTGTCCAGAGACGACGTGTCTTTACTGGGAAGCTGGCTGGACTCGGTTCGCTCGCCGGTGGTGGGCGGAGTCTCCTGACTGCCAGGCTGCATCCTCACACTCGCTTGTTTAGTCAGTGAACCTGAAATACCTAAAATAACAAGATATATAAATGTATTTGTTTGTTTGTATTGATCTGCTCACTCATCTAAATATGAATAATTTTATAATACAGCGTCATAGTTGTGTTGGACGTCGGTTAACTCAAATATCGCGATACTTTGTGTGCAGGTGCACATTCTGTACCCAAGTATCGTGATACTGCAGTTTCACAGACTCTCTCAGCACTAACGTGATCATTAATAAAATAGATAATTAATAAAATGAAACAAAGCAAAATACTACTAAAATAATAATAATAATAATAATAATAATATCTAGCTCGCTAGTCTTCTGTCAGTCAGTTCCTATTAGCTTAGCGCAGCTAGCAATCTAGCATCCTCGACATTGCTGTTATTATCACTTTATTCACCTTTCCTTGTGTTTTCACGCTTCACAGCGCAGTGTGTGAGGGATTAACACCTCTACAGCCATCCAAAAGTCTGCGACAATGTTTTCAATTCGAGATTAGTCCACTTAATGTCCAGAGTAAACAGCGATTCCTTCCGGATTGCCAGCCCACTTCCGCATTGCGCAGGATAACGTTTCGATTCGAGAGATCCGGATGAGAGCTTCAATCAGCGCACACAGTCAAACACCGAGCGCATCGATTTGACCTTGAATCCAAAGTGGATAAATAGTGCAATTTGATTTAAATCTAATTTCGTTAGTGATACCTAAGGCCCAGGTATGTACACATTTAAAGTTGTAGTAGTCATTATTTTATAATTTTTTAAAAAATATTTTATTTCTTTTACATTTATACAATAATTATTAAAAAAAGATATACTCTACAGACAGGGGAAAAAATCATTTTCACGTCTGGCACGAAGAAGCCCCGGGTTCAATTCCAACCCAATGTCCAAACCCAGCCACTGGATGCAGTCCCGATCCCAAGCAAATGGGTAAAATGGGAGGGTTGCGTCAGAAAGGACATTCGCTGTAAAACCTGTGCTGAGTTGTGTGCGGATCGGATGGTCCACTGTGGTGACCCCTCCATGGGAACAGTCGAAAGACTAACAACATCAAGATAGGAAAGAATAGGGCACGTCTAGTGCATGACAATTCTGTTTCAAGCCTGCCTTCTGGTACCAAGGGTCTGTCTGTATTTAGATAGTTACACCTTGTCAGTCATTTTATGGACACTCCACCCCCTGCCCTCAGTCTTAAATAAGATTCAAGTCAAAGGGCACTTAGTTCTGTCTCTGAGCAATATAGTAGTATACTTATCATAGTTCATTATGTATCATATTTAATGGTATTTACATTTTTGAACACTGTTTTAACCATTGCTTCATTTACACACAAATACTTTACTTCCTTTTGCTTTGTTGTTCACATATTCCGGTGTTTACACTCTGTACTTTTTAAGACCAATTTCCTAATACACAACCCGATAAAAAAAGTTGCATACTTATGGATTTCATTTTTTAGCTTTGATTACACACACCTACACAAAGTGGGTGTGAATTAATGTGTGAAAATGTTTCCTCATGCTCCCTGAAACACTCTAAATCCTTTTACA
Organism: Clarias laeviceps; assembly: GCA_030014305.1. Lineage (NCBI taxonomy): Eukaryota > Metazoa > Chordata > Actinopteri > Siluriformes > Clariidae > Clarias > Clarias laeviceps. The sequence goes on from JAQMYJ010000010.1 coordinate 4,137,983, forward strand.
ATCGAATCCTGGGAACATCATTGAAGAAAAACTCCATAGATGTGATGACCTGGTCATTCAGTACATTCAGGTGGTCAGCTGACTTCATTTTATTGCCACATAACGTTGCTGAGTCTAGACCTGAGCGACTGAAGCAACACCAGACACCAGACAGTCTCCAGACACTTGGACACTATGCATAATGGGAGCATCACTTCATGCTCTTCCCTTCTTAAAATGACACGCCCATCTCTCTGGTATAGGCTCAATCTGGACTCATCAGGTCACATGACCTTTTTCCATCGCACCAAAGTTTAATCTTTATACTGTACTATACACCTTTTAAACTGAAGACTTTTTTCCTGATCAGGAAAAAAATTATGAAAATTATCTTTCATTATATATTGTATATTAAAAATATAGTGAATGTTAGTTTATTTTACTGTTATTTTTTGTATTAATCAATGCATCTTTACTAAGTGTTTAAGTGATCTCTAGTAATAAGTTTATTCTGGTCACATTTCTTCTAAGTTAACAGATCAACACTATCCTTCCAGGTTTTAAACAATTATTAACCCAATTCCAGTAATTTCAAATCTCCTTAATTGATCTTGGTGCTCGATGCAGCTCAATAATTTGACCCATCTGAAGTTTTTTTTTTTAAATCATGCAGTGTATATTCAGCATATTCTCTAGCTACACCTTGTTTGTAAATTTCTCCAGTTTTCCTTTCTCCTTCCCCATTATATTTTGACGTATATTTCTTTGTATTGCGCAACTGGTACACACCTGATCCTTATAACTAGCATGTACGGCCGACTCTGACGCTTTGTGCACACGACAAACTTGAAACTTGACCTAATCTTGAAATCAGCAAACACAGCCAAGTAATTCTTTTGTCACATAGAAAAGTCATTGTGCGCTAAGCGCTAGTTGTGTGCTTATAAAAAAAAAAAAAAAAAACTTGGCTTCCAAGCAGTTGAATGTGCAAAAGTGATGTCAGTCCTTGAGGAACCATGAATAATGAGTCTCTTTTTCCCTTTGTACTTGTCCTTTTTTCTTTTATGTATCTTATGGTAAAGTTTAAAAGTTTTATAGATGAATAAATGAGTCTCTCGGTCTGTCTGCTGTGCTTCGATAATCTTCCTGCCGCCAGAAGTGAGCGTGGGAGAGTTAGCACGTTAATTAATATCAGATCCGAGAAGACGAGGGTAGAATGAACTGATTTTATATATAAAAACTCTTATCCAACTCTTATCCAATTCTTCTTCTTTTTATTAGGATAATTATTGTTACTCTCTCAGTGTGTATGACAGGGTTGTATGGAAACATGGTCATATGATGACTTCCTCAGATGACCAACACTCACCACATCACATGTTTCTCTTCTGTAGGTTCCAGTAATTAGCTGTTATCCGAATCAAGAACAAAATCATTAATCATTCGAGACATAACGCAGTCATGAGATCATGACCTACTGACTCACAGCCAGCACGGGTATCGATCATCACATCTACAGTCAGGAAACTGGATCACTACCTAGAGGTACTTTTAGATCTTTCACTAAATACATAATGCCTGTATTTACAGTAGCTCAAGTCTATATTTCAGTACCTGTTAGGTTGAAGAAGAGAATGCAGAATTGTTAGGTTTAAAAGAAGAATAATTATGGCTCGTTGTGTCTGTCGCTCCTCGATGCGCTTACCAGCCGGGCCTGAACAACACACACACATGCATGATGTCTGAAGATCTCTGTTTATTATCAGCTAAGGTGGGTCAGGTGCCCTGTGTCACGTACATCAAAAGAACCATTCATTAATGTATCAGTCATAAAGAGACCCGGAGACAGACAGACGATAGCATTTTCCGGTTAAACAAAAGGGTTCCAACAGGCACAAGCTGTTTGGAATTATATTCATCTGGATACGGGATATGGGAAACACAATGAGGAGGTTCGCTCTCACTCACTCATCGTCTATACCGGTTTATTCTGTATAAAGGGTCACCGGGGGCCTGGAGCCTATCCCCGGAGACTTAGGGCATGAGGCGGGTTACACCCTGGGCATATACAAACACATACTACGGGTAATTCGGGAACACCTTTTAACCTAATATGCATGTTTCTGAACTGTAGGAGGAAACCGGAGTACCTGGAGGAAACCCACCAAGCATGGAGAAAACATGTGAACTCCACGCCCACAAATCCCGAGGCGGGAGTCGAACCCGGACCCTGGAGGTGCAAAGCGACAGTGCTACTTAATCCAGGTTTTATATAAATGTAATCAGTTCTGGAGGGAAGTTCTTAAGGTGAAAATTTCCAAAACTATAATCATAGTCGCAGCCACGCCCTTTGTACACAGGATAAATGTGAGTGAGAGAGCTTTTGCTTCTGACAGACAAACCCACACATTTAATGATGATGTAATCCTGTCAGCCTGTCTGATGAGAGCTGGGGTTACTAGCTGTACACCACCCGGCTAACTCTCGTAGCCACCTTCAGTAATCCTGCACCATATAGAGGAGAAGTGGGCGTGTCTACACTTGTTTATCAGGTACATTTCAGTACGAATGAATAAATGAAATCATTTCCACTGATGTGAAGTAATAATTTTAAGTTTAGTTTAAGCACATTCCATTCACAGGTTATGAGAGGTTCCTAGTCTTTAATTATTCCATTGCATGTTACTTGTTTCTACAGGATCTATAATAAACTGATTCTGAAACTCTTTCCCTGTGAAGCGTGTCACTTGTGTTAGCTGCAGGAATGAAGATCAGTGTCAATGACGTCAATGAAAGTTGCACCTTTGAGCAGCACACGGGGAGAGAGAGCTGAGCTGTCTGTGATTGGCCAGAAATGCAATAGAAAGGCGGGACTTTAACACTCAGCCGAGCGACTTGATTGGACGGCATGCAGTTTGACGTAGGCGGAAGAGTCTTGGCACTGACACATAAGGCTGAGAAACACTAAAATACACACACAGTCATGCCGAGAGAGTTTAATCATCCTGAAACTCAGTAATATTACAGAGCATTTCTAAACATCCAGGAGTTTCCGGATGGAGTGAAGGGGATAAACTCACTAAAAGGTCTGGTCTTTACTTCTCTCTCTTGCATTTCTGCACGCGCTTACGTATTTTATTATCATCTATTTTAGCTTTTGTGTATGATATGTACATTTTTCCAAATTAACATGCATTGTTATATACAATGTAAAGCATTATCTACACGACAGCAAGATTTTATTATTTTTTTTTTGTGAAAAAAGTGCAAGTCAAAATGATTATAGAGCTAAATATAGCGCACAGAGGCGCGCGCGTGCGCTACGTTAACGTCAGTGCGACGTCACAGATCGGTGTTTATCTCTGGTTAACGACGCGTTTGTCACTCAGTGACTTAATTTCCTGTCGTCAATCCAGTGCTTTTCTTATCTTTTTGTCAGGTTTTTTTTTTCCCCCCGATTTTCTTTTTTAGCTAACGTGCACTGTTAGGAGCAGAAGTCACTGCAGGACGTCAGCGTGACGTCATGACGCAGCGACGTGAAATTTCACCTCGCGAAAAAAAAAAAAATTATGTATATATATATTTTTTAAAAAGCGTGACGTCATTACGCAGCAATGTGAAATTTCACCAAGCGAAAAAAAAAAATTTATGTATATTTTTAAAAAGCGTGACGTCATGACGCAGCGACGTGAAATTTCACCTCGCGAAAAATATAAAAAATAAATGTATATTTAAAAAAGAAGATATTTATTGTAGTTTTTTGTTATATATTTGTTGATATAATTTCATTACAATTTTTTATATATATATATAAAATATGTTTTTATATCAATGACGTCATCGTTGGTCCATAACGATTTACCTCATAGAATTTTTTTTACATAAAAAGCCTAGCAAGATTATACTTCTCACACAATGGAAAACAATTATAGCATTATTATTATTATTATTATTATTAAGCAGTACTACAAAGCATTTTAAATTAATCTTAATCAATATTCTCATACAGCATGAGGTGTACATTAAAGCCGGCACTGCATTGTTTTTCTCACTCGGTCATCATCGGTTTGTGGTGAAAACATGAGTAATCATCTTTCTGAATCTCTATGACTACGTCTGTAACTTTGTAACAGCTGGGCCGTGTGGCTACTTTGGCCTGGTTGGTTTGGGACGCAGCCCAAGATTAGCTTGGATTAAGGTCAGGTCTTAAAGTGAACACGTGAGGTAGAACACGTTTCACTGTGACCACTGAGTGTTTTTCGGATGTAAGCAGATGTGACGCACGCCCTGTATGTGTAAACAAGCCGCTGTGGTGTTTACTTCCTGTTTCAGTTACAGTGGAGTAAACATGTGGGGTGTGTAAGCCTCAATAGTGTATTCAGGTCACAGAGTTTGTGATTAAAGTGTTAATGTTTTGCATGCGCTCGTTTCATTACACACAAAATCAGCAACCTGGACGTGGAGGGGAAAAAAAAAAAAGTCAAGAGTTGTTGTGGCTTTTATAAATTCTGAATTCTCATTTGTTAGAGTGTTTACGGTAGCTGCAATATTCCAGGATTTATGGTCCACTTGTAAAACAGTGTTCGGTGCTGAGAATCATAAGTGGGGATCAGACAATCGAAATCTGCTTATGTACTCCTTACACAACCTGTCAGGACCTGAAGTGTTTAATAACAGCTGGGCTTACACTAATGCTTGCTGCTAAATACTTTTTTTATTTTTTTTCGAAGAACTAACACCAGCTTTAAATTCCCAAACAGAACTTGAAGATCTTTATTCAAACCCTTGTTTTTCTTTTCGCCCTCGCTGCAGATGGAGGAGGTGGGTGTCGGCGCCCCTGCGGTGTTGCTCGGGGCAACCCAGCGCACGTTCTGTCAGAGCTCGACGTCGGAGCGGCGCATGCGCAAGTCTGGCTCGGCGAACATCTTCCAGGGCGTGAAGCTCCGCCAGCTCAGGCGTCTCTTCCACTCGGCAGGGGAACCGGACGCCGAGCAGAAAGCCAGACAGGTGTGGAGGAGCCGGAGACGGGCCGATGGGGACGAGGAGGAGGAGGAGGACGTGGACGAGGGTTCCGAGGTGGAGGAGGAGGAAGATGAAGGGTTGGCGCAGGCGCTGGTCGGGCTCCGAGTGAGGGCGAGGAATAGAAACGGGATCCGGGCCGAGGCGAGCAGAGGAGCCCGAGCGTCAGAGAGTCGTCAGAGGTGAGGTACACACGAAGGACACCATAATCCCATCTATTATCTAGATCAGGTGCAATGATGACATGTTCCTTAATTAACAAAATATTTATACCTGTCTCGCCACAATCTGTGATTAATATTAATAACTCGAACCGTGTTGTGTGTAAAACCTGTTTGTTTTTTTCCTTCCAGAACGAACGATCGGACGCCATCATCCAAGGTCACCGCCGACGGCGATGATGTCACAGCTCAGGGAGCGTGCGCGGGACAGGCCAAGAAGTCATGTGACCCAGGAGACGAGAGAGACGTCCGGGCGACCTGGAGCCGGGACGAGAAAGATCCGGAACGCTACCTGCACCGGATACGACACTGACGGCGCAGAGACGCGAAAAACTACATAATGACTAAATATAAATAACACTAAAGGGAACCTGAGAGCTAAACAAACACACACACACACACACACACACACACACACACACACACACACACACACACACACATATACATGACGGAGAGACACTACAGAGCTTCTCGGGGTGTGTTTACCGCGACACTACTCGTCTCGTAACACTGCTGCGATGTATTAAAAAAAAATAATAATAATAATTCACTACAATCCTAAAAACATTAGAGGCATGTGCTGTTTATTATGCACAGTTTAACACGACATCATACACTACTTGGGTGTATAGTTTTAGTTAAGGGAGATTTTGTGTTTTTTGTGTTTTTTTTTTTTTTTTTTCCCCCCACCAAGGAAAAGATCAAAATGCTGCTAAGAATTATAAAAAAACGGGGAAATAATAGGAAGAAATTAGAAAGTCGTAGCATAAATGATTTAGTTCCAGCACTTACTGGGTGCTTGGACACTTAACCACTTCGATCGCTTTTTATTTCCATAGTTAGAATTTACACGAATACCCGTTTCCAGTCTCCCCCCCCCCCCCTCACGGGCTTATTGGTTATTATTCATCAAAAAAAAAATAATAATAATAATTATATATATATACACACTAGAGAGCATAAAGATTAAAAGACTTTAAAGTGATGGCAAAAGGTCACGTGATGATCGATTCTGAGTCCGGATTGATGGTATTCCAGGGTGATCAGGGTAAGAAGGGAAGTGAATGATGCGACACCCAGCATGCGAAGCCTCTGGAGACAGTGTTAGGATCTGGGCTTCCTTCAGTCACTCAGGTCGAGACTCAGCAACGTTATGTGGCAATAAAATGAAGTCAGCTGACGACCTGAATGTACTGAGTGACCTTAAGGTCATCATGTCTGTGGAGTTTCACTTCTTCCCTGATGGAACAGAAATACTCCAGGACTCGCACATGATCTGGACACCATTAAACCTAAAGATGATTAATGAAATATTAGGAGTGTGCGAAATTACAGTAAACAGACTCCCTTGCCTATTAAACCCTTCTCACACACACTACACGCTATCAGCACATGCCCCAGTGTGTAACACTCCTCTGTAACACTCCCCTCACGTCACTGACGCGAGCTCGACGTGGACGTTTTCAGGGATTTTTTTTCTTTCCTTTTAAGCCAGAGACTTTAATGGAAATCCAGCCAGCCTCGAAAGCAGCGTCTTTTTTATTTTTATTTTTATTTTTTAAAGCGTGAGCAAGAAACCAAGCGGACGATGTCTCTGTCTCGTCTGAGCTGGATCTCCTGGCAGTACTTGAGTTCACGTCATACATACAGTAGTTCTTGTGTAGCATGTAGCAATATATATACACACATACAGACGCTCCGACGTGCGGGACGTTCCGATGAGGAATATGCATCGCAGAGAAATCACTCACTCTTCCACGTTATGTTCTAGATGGGTTTATATCATTAAGAATGATGTAATAAAGGCTAATCAGTAGATGTGATGATGACATGTGGCATTTGAGAAATAATAACTAGCACGATTGTAGTTTCTCTGATTGTTAACTTCAATATGTCTTTAAATATAGTTCAGGTAATTCTAATAGGAAATGTAGCTAGCTGTATTTTATTATCATTTTTTTAAGGGAAATCTTGGAGTTCTTTACCTGGTCTATGGTCGTGTCGGTTGCTGTAGGATCCCCTGAGACAGAGAACTCTTTAAAGGTGCTGAAATAAGCTGGCGTACGTTTCGCGCTAATGTGTAATCGCAACTTGTTTTTACGGTAGCTAACATACTCCAGGGATTACGGTAGTTTCCACAACATTTCAATTTTCCAATGTTTCAATGTACAGTATTTCAGACTTTGTAATCAGTCCAATGTTGTTTTACACTATTGTGTGTTTTTTTTTATATATATTTTTATTTTTACTAAATCAGGATTGTACCCAAATAAATTACCGACACACTAATGGGACAAAACGAAACTGAAAAAAAAAATATCACAATTAAAAAAAAACAACACAAATGAATCAGTTATATAACACTATGTCTTGGACTTTCCTTCAGGATCAATAAAGTATCCATTTATCTATGTTTGTCTGTTTATCACGATTCTTTCACATGGCGATTCACATATCAGCACACGGACTCGAACTGACCTTTTACAAATGTATTTTTTACTTTTCATACGTTTGCACTGGTCGTGCACATCCGGAGCAATTATTATTTGCCAAGTTTCTTTAGAATTGCAACAAATTTTTATATTTAATCTGGATATTTCTAAAATCGTGATAATTACAGAATCGCAGTACAAAGGCTTCAGGTATGGGGTTAGTAATATAATACTGTGTCGAGTCATTCCTGTTTCTACGTCACCACTAGGGGGCGTAAAATCATCTCACATATACAGAGTCGGCCACATAAATGTATACACACTTCAAGAAAAACTTGTATAATTGTTTTAATACTAAATTTATTGCTATACGTTATACATTGATAGATATATAAAAAAAATTCTATTCTATTTTTCTTTCCCTCGAGTCTATATGCACTTGTTTTGTCTGTCGTGGCAGTTTTCAGACCTTTTTAAGTTTTCCACATTGTACCATGTTTCACACTTTGACAATAAAGTCTGTATGTTGATTTATTTTCAGAGGACAGTAAATCTGTACTGTTATACAAGCTGCACATTGACGACTCCAAGAAATATATCCAATTTCTATAGTAATTTCGTTTGAGAAGAGACACTAAAATGTTTGCTGAAATTAGCAAACTTACTTTTTTTGTAATTCATCTTTTTTTCTTTTAATAAATAAATAAATAAATTCCCACCCGTGTCCCTTTAGGGGCTCCATAGAATACTGAAATAAATGGGATATTCCAGTCCTTTATTATTATTTTTTCTTTTTAATAAATTAACAAAAATTGACATGCACACCTGTTTGTCACTGTGTGTAGAATAATGAGGGAAAAAGATTTGAATCTATTTTAAGGCGAGTGTGAGGCATAGCAAAATGTGGAAAACTTTCCGCGTGTAGGATTAATAGCAAATTAATACGTGCTTTATACGGATCCATTTTAAAACCAGTATTTTTAATCGATCATCAATGTTAATATTATCTTACATTTATAAACATAACACTATGTTAATAGTTAATTATTTGATATTTGTGTTTTTCTTCTTTTTTTTATACATTATTTCTATATTTGTTGTAACTGTAATTTTGTGTGAATTTGTGCTATTAAAACAAACAAACAAACAAACGAAACACTTCCTGTTATAGCTTATATATTCTTGCTAAATTACATTACAGTACATTACATACAAATTTATACACTGCATCGCCGCGGCATTTTAAGGTCAGTTTCGTCGATTCGTTGATGTAAATACACTGTTAATAATAATAATAATAATAAAAAATAAAAAAAAAAAGGTCCTGCTTTTAAGGAAAAATGGGGAGCAGGGGGGGTGGAGGGGGTATAGGAATATGGGGCGTTCCAGTGTTTGTGCACATGCTCAGTCTGGCACATGCGCATGATGTAAAGTAGGCAGGGGGAAAAAAATCAACAACAGTGAAATAAAACATAGGCGAGGCAGAAAAATCCAAAATTTTGCAAAGATGTTAAAAAAAACCCAAAAAAAACCAAAAAAAACCCAGAAGCCATGTGAGAGAGAGAGAGAGAGAGAGAGAGAGAGAGAGAAGCTCTACACGGAGAAACTTGTGGCATTTTCTTTTGTAGCTGTTGTTGTTGTCAGTTGCACATTTTTAGGTAAAGTCGTTTCAGACATGCAGTTCGTCCTCCACACAGCCAGAGGGCGACAGCACAGGCGAGAGGAGAGACAGAGAACGCTGCACGGAAATGCCCACGTCCATCATCAGTGTAGCTACAGTGTAATGGCACGTGTGTGTGTGTGTGTGTGTTTCAATGTGCAAACAGTTTGGCAGGTCAGTGTGTACCTTTATTAACATAACGCTCCTCTTTAAAGAGCAACAAGAATCGCTGATTTTGGTTCTGGTGGGGGAAGATGGCTGAGAAGGAAGTGGACCTCTGCTCCTGTCATCCAAGCATTGTGTCTCTGTTCCGTTCCGAGCGCAGTTCATGAGGAAGAGCAGCAGGTCCCAGGTTAGCCACGCCCACAGCCACAGCCACGCCCACAGTGACGCATCATCATCACCACCACGTGAAGAACGGCCGTCTGCTCTGGAAACTCTGCGTGTAGGACTCGGTGTTGGCGCGCTGTGGCGCCCGAGCCGTCTCCACGATCACGGGGGGCATCTGTACCAGCTGCAGGGGGGATTTACTGTCCTTCAGGGCCTGGGTCAGGTTCAGGATCTGAGAGGAGAAGAACCAAACGTCATCTATGAAGTTCACATGCAAGAATGTTCTTACTGTAAGTCGAGACAGTGGACAAGACGATTAATGTGTGAACTGTGTTAAAAATACAGTCTAGGTAAACTAGAACCTCCTTAAACCGTTCCCTGCAAAGCCACGCCCACAAAACAAAACGCAGTATAAATGTAGTGCAGGGGGCGGAGCTTTCCGATTTAACAAGAATTGAAAAGATGGCATGATTGACAGGTAAGCACAGACAGAGATCCTAACTCCGATTGGTCTTTATTAATGAGAGGACTTGTATACGAAAGTGAGTCAAAAATTATCCGCACTCTGGCTGCACAACTTTGATTTTGACTAACTTTTAGAAGAGACAAATAAATTTTTTCAACCTTGCTTTTTTATTAAAACAAGCTCTCGTGTTCCCTCATAAAAAAAATAAATAAAAAAAAAACAGGAAAATGTTTGTCCTGCTTTCAGGAGAGCGAACAGGTGAAAGTCTGATGGAGTGAGATCAGGTCTATAGTGAGGATGATTTAACACCTCAGAGTGTCAGTGACCATGTGGAGCAGAAGTGTGTGAGATCACGATGTCCTCTGATATCAGTCCTCCGTGTTTAGTCTTCAGCTCTTCAATAAGCGTCTCACTGTAACTAACACTGATGATAGTTGAACCCTTTTCCTATTAATGTTTCAATACTTCTGGCCCTTGAGATGAGAATCTCAGAAAACTGTAATCGTTGATGAATTTTCCAGCTGATGGTGGACTTTTGAACTTTTTCTCGGTCGGTGATTGAGGACGTTTCCGTTCCAGACTCTGCCGTTTACTCTCAGGCTCGTAGTGATGAATCCGTGTCTCATCACCAGTAATGATTCTCTTTAAGAAACTCTCAGCTTCATTATAAGTGCGGAGATCCAAACACTTCTGTTTATATGAGCTGTTTTAGCACCATGTACACCCTCAGACCATACCGAAAAAAAAAAGAAAAAAAAAAAAGAATAAACCAGGTCGCACTGCTCTTCCTTCATGTCTATCACAAGTGCGACATCCATTTCTACTCACAGCGCAGTTACAGATGAACTGATGTGACACGTTCACACCTGACAGGAGACGGAGGCTTCAGCGGAAAGCGCTGGTAAAACCAACAGAGGTTTTAATAGAACCGGACTGCAGATCATTTTTGACTTGTTTACTGTAACATAACATCTGTAACGATGATGAGACAGACGGGGACATGGATAAATAAGGAGAGAGAGAGAGAGAGAGAGAGAGAGACTGACCTGTCCTCTCATTACTGAGATCTGTTTGTGGAATTGGCCTCGGTCAAAACCTGGATCTTTCTGAAAAACACACACACACACACTAATACAAGTAAAAGCAGAATATTGCCTTTCTATGCTGGTCTAACATCCAGCTGCCCGCACAAACACACATGCATTTTGAGTGCGTGTGTGTGTGTGTGTGTGTGTTTCGAGCGGTCTCACCTTGAAGAGCTCGTACAGGTCCTCCTCAAGGTCCTTGATGAAGTTGGGGTCGGCCAGTTTGGGCAGGACCAGCTCTCTGATCTCCTGTGAGAACGGCACCTTGGCCTGAGGGAGCCACGCCCAGTAGAAGGGATCTACAGCACACACACACACACACACACACAACCAGTGAGCTTTAAATAATCAGATTGAACTAAAAATGCAACCCGGACTACAATCTAAATTCAGCCTGGACGTGTGTGTGTGTGTGTGTGTGTGTGTGTGTGTGTGTGAGATTATGCAGAGAGGTGTGTTATTATTAATTATAGATGTGTGTGTATGTGTGCGTGCGTGTGTGTGTGTATGATTACTTGGTGTGTGCGTGCGTGTGTGTGTGTATGATTACTTGGTGTGTGTGTGTGTGTGTGTATGATTACTTGGTGTGTGTGTGTGTGTGTGTATG
>JAQMYJ010000010.1:4170197-4181323 GCA_030014305.1 Clarias laeviceps
CAAACAGGCAACGCCTCCTTCAATGAGACACAAATAGGCCACACCCACTTCACTGTGACTGACATACACACAGGCCACGCCTCCTTCACTGAGACTGACACATACACACACACAGGCCACGCCTCCTTCACTGAGACTGACACATACACACACACAGGCCATGCCTCCTTCACTGAAACTGACAAACACACACACTCACCACAGACACACACACAGGCCACGCCTCCTTCGCCGACCCTGACACACAGGCTTGCTGTATAAATGTGTCCTTCCTGTGTTGTCCTGCAGGTGGCGTCTCTGATCAGAGGTCAGTTCAGTGCTGTAGTGAAAGACTTCCTCGTGGTCGACTGCCGTTATCCGTACGAGTATCGAGGAGGCCACATCAGGGTCCGGCGTGTTTTTTTTTTTTTTTTCCTGTTTCTACATTCTGTAAAGCGGATCGTCACTGACCCGGGATCTGCCTTTTAGGGAGCCGTGAACCTGTACACCGAGACCCAGATCCTCCAGGCCTTCCTCCAGGGCTCGTCCACCCCGCAGACATCTCCAGTTCCCCGTCGTGCCCCAGGAGGGGCGTCTGCGCTGGGTGCCCGGGGCGGCAGGGGGGCGACGCCCGAGTCAGGACTCGGTGAGGGAGCGTCATCGGCCAGAAAACTCATAGTGTTTCACTGCGAATTTTCATCAGAAAGAGGACCACGACTGTGAGAGAAAACACACACACACACACACACACACATTCCAATGATAAAGCATAAAAGTGTCTCAGAAACCGTACTGCACCTCAGTGAGCACCAACTGACCAAACATATGGACGTCTATTTTTTGGACATTTTCCATTTTAATCCCCATAATTTTCATTTCTTTAATAATTTTATTTTAAAATAGTACATTTAATATTTTTTAACATTCAGGAAAGACATGTTTAATGTTTAATGTCAGATCTAAGAGAATCCAGGGTTTAAAATGGAGATCTTGCGCGTGTATGTGTGTGTGTGTGTGTTGTAGCTGTCAGTATCTGAGGGAACTGGACCGTGCACTGAATGCTCAGACGTACCCTCACCTCCTCTACCCTGAGCTCTACCTACTGCAGGGGGGGTACAAGCACTTTTACTTCTGCTGTCCGGTAACACACACACACACACTACATCATTACACGTCCCAAAAATACAAGGGTGAGTCAACAATTATCCGCACTCTGGCTGACTTTTAGGAAAGACAAATCCATAATATCCTTGTGTTTCAGCACACTTTGTCCATCAGTCACCAAACCTTCATATTCCATCATTAAAAAAATGTTTAAAAGAAAAGTTTTACCATAACAGAAGTGCGGATCATGTTTGAATCACCCTCGTAATTATGGAAATTTCATGTCTCAGAACTGACTCCTGTGTGTGTGTGTGTGTGTGTGCGTGTGTGTCTCTCTCTCTCTCTCTTTCTGTCTCTCTCTCTCTCAGGAGCTGTGTGAGCCGTGTGGTTACGTCCCCATGCATCACAAGGACTTCAGAGATCAGCTACATCATTTCAGCAGGAAGAGGCGCCAGCATCGTCGCAGACGTCTGGTCAGAACTCAGCAGAGGATGTCACGCTCTTAACACGGCTCAATAAAGAACCGGAAACAGAGACCCAGAGCTGGAAGAATGATGGAAATGACTGACGGTTAGGGCGGGACAGTATGATGATGATGAAATATAAATATCATGATCTATACAGTGAAACACTAGTCTTAGATATTACAGTTATAGCCTTAAAGGAAAGTATTATTGAAATAATATTTATAAACTGATTTTTTTAGTCTTTCTTGAAATTTTCTTCTTCTTCTTCTTCTTCTTCTTATTATTATTATTTTCACCATGGATCTTCCGTTATGGATTTCATCAGCCCTACATTCAATTCATTAAAGCTCTTTGGATTTTGGATTGGAATTATCTTTTACAATATAGCCTACACACTATAGGCGGCACGGTGGCGTAGTGGTGATCACTGTGGCCTTGCACCTCCACCGTCAGGGTTCCTTTAGTTTCCTAATTGCCCGTAGTGTGTGAGTGAGTGTGTGTGTTGTGTGTGTGTGCCCTACAAGAGCCTGGATTGTACTGGGTGTACCCTGCCTTGTCTGCTGCTTCAGTGTTTTAAGATCTTTTTGTCAGATACCATCAGTCCTGTGTCATGCCAACAGTAAAGCATCCTGACACCATTCATGTGTGGTGTCACTTCTCAGCCAGGGGAGTGTGGAGCTCGCTCACAATTTTGACTAAGAACACAGCCATGAATAAAAAGTGGTACAAAAACATCCCCTGAGCGCAACTTCTCCCAACCATCCAAGAACAGTTTGGTGACGAATAATGCCTTTTCCAGCATGATGGAACTCCTCACCATAAGGCCAAAGTGGGAAGACTAAGTGGCTCGGGGAACAAAACCTGGAAATTTGGGGTCCATGAACAGCAAACTCGCCAGAACTTAATCCCATCGAGAACTTGTGGTCGATCCTCAAGAGGCGGGTGGACAAACAAAAACCCACAAATTCTGACAAACTCCAAGCATTGATTATGCAAGAATGGGGTGCGCCATCAGTCAGGATGTGGATTGGCAGCATGACGGGGTGAATTGCAGAGGTCTTGAAAAAGAAGGTCAATGTTGCAAATATTAACTCTTTGTATAAACTTCATGTAATTGTCAATAGAAGCCTTTGATGCTTATTAAATGCTTGATCATACTTCAGTATACCAGAGAAATATCTGATTAAAAGATCTAAAAACACTGACTTTGCAAAAAAATTCATATTTGGGTCATTTTCAAAACTTAAATGAGCTGTATGTAGTGTTTACAGCGCCCTCTGCTGTGTGTGAGACGAACTGCTTCTGCAACAAAATCACCACCACCTCGTATAAGGCTCCTAAATGACAATTTACTGTAAGAAGTAGAGTTGAGTTATTTAATACCAATGATCCTATGCATTTAAAATATGTAATTGAATATAAATCACGAAAAAAGTTTCCTTTTAATGGCTGTAAATCGACTTCGGAAAATATGGAATCTTGTATAACAGATAGTTGGGGGGGGGGCTGACATCTGGTCACGTGGGATGAGGAGTTACTATGGTAACTGCTGGCCAATCAGAGCGCACGGGCCTCATCCTGATTGGCGGAGGAAAAGAGAAGAATCAGGAAGCGTTTCACATCTTCACTTCCCCGCTGTGTCCGAGCTCAGAGCTCTTCTTGTAAAGCTCCACATAGCGGAACTGTGCACCATGGCCGCCTACAAGCTGGTTCTGATCCGGCACGGAGAGAGCTGCTGGAACCAGGAGAACCGCTTCTGCGGCTGGTTCGACGCCGATCTGAGTGACACTGGCATCCAGGAGGCGCGGAGAGGCGGCCAGGCGCTGAGAGGTGAGCAGCAGCGGCGGCGGCGGCGGCAGCAAACCCTGGGTCAAAACCTGTTTCCCTCAAGCGAATGTGTTCCCTCTTGCGTAGTGATGTAGCTCGGTTTGGGCCGTACGTAGTGCGTCAGGGGCGTGTCCCAGCGTACGTCATTTACACACGGAGCCAGATCGTTGCTAGGATACTGCGGCTCTTTTTTTTTTTTGCGCGTGCATGCGCTCTGTAATAAATAAAAAACTCAATAAATAAAGACCGAGATTTTTTTTTTAATTACGTATAAAAGACACGCCCACTATACTTTAGAAAGACACGCCCCTCATTATCATATTCTCTAATAAATACAGAAATCTTCAAAGTTTTAAGTAAAAAAACAAACAAACAAAAATAAAAAACATGGATAACCATATAAACAGCTACATAATTACACAAATATGTATAAATAACATACAGAAATTTTTTTTAATTATAAGAATATGATTTATAAATTTACATTTATATAATTAAAAATCATGTAATATTTTTTTATAAAAAAACCTGAAATCAACAGATTAAAAATGTATGTAGTTTAATAAGTGGACGCATAAATGTATATAACAGAATAAAATGAGTCAATAAATAAATATACATAAATATAAATTTACAATAAATTATATACAGTACCTGTTTTTCATATTTTCATTAACTTAAAAGAACTATGATTTGAAGACATTTACAAACTCAGAAATGTCTATTTAAATGTAATAAATAAAAAAAACGAATAAATGCACGCAAGAAATAAATACCTAAAATCATACTAAAAAAATAGAGTGAAAGTTATGTACAAAAACGTACATAATATCTTTTATATCTAAAATTCTTTTACAAAATAATAGTATACATTTTTATACAGTTTATTGACTTATAATTAGTCAATATATTTTATTTTAGAAGATTTGCATTTTTGCTAAGAAATAGGGTTATAGTTTTGTGACTAGGTAATAGAGATGGGGCGGAAAAAAATATGTTCGGTTATAAATCATGATTTATGTAGCGCTGCATGGACTCTAAAATAAATTTTTTATTTAGATATGTTTGCGTTGGAGGTGGAAAAAAGGTTGCAGTTCCTCTGTAATCCTACAGGTGGTGCTTTTCACTTTTTTAGCTTTTCACACATGGGCAGGCAGCATGGTGTTCTGCGTGGTAGGGGAGAATTATTTCATTTGTTATAATAAAAAATCTGGGGAAAAAAAACTATAATATCCAATTTTTTGCGATGCAAATTAAATCGGCATAGGTATCATCACAATGTTGTATCGCTTGCTCTGTGGTGATTCCTGTGTCTTTGCCCCAGAGTTTTCAGTACAGAGCTAAAGAAACCCAGAACAGACTTGTTGGCTAAATATCTCTTTGCCTGAAATCATGTTCTTCCTCTTTCCCTGCTGCACCCCTACAGAAGCAGGTTATGAGTTCGATGTGTGCTATACGTCTGTGCTGAAGCGGGCCATCAGGACCCTGTGGCTGGTGCTGGACGGCATCAATCAGATGTGGCTTCCCGTGCATCGCACCTGGCGTCTGAACGAGCGGCACTACGGCGGCCTGACGGGGTTAAACAAGGCCGAGACGGCGGCCAAGCACGGGGAGGAGCAGGTGAAGATCTGGAGGCGCTCGTACGACATCCCACCGCCTCCTATGGAGCCCGAGCACGACTTCTACTCCAGCATCAGCAAGGTGATACCTTACTCAATAACACATCTCATTGTACAACACCCTAAAAACCCTACGTTCCCTAAATCCCCTAAATGGGAGTGTATTAACTCACACTAAGCCACGCCCCTTTCCTGCCTAGCCATTTTGTTCAGTCCTGAAACACCAGTTTTCATACATCATTTTCTGATGAAACAATCTTTTTATGTGTTTTTCCTCATGACTTTTTTCATGACACTTTTGTCACCTGTCAATCAAGAAAGTTCTTGCATTGATCATATATTTAACACAAGGTAGTAAACATCAGTACTTCCAGTATATCGTCATCATGACCTCATCAAGTCACAGCCTTATACTTTAATAAAAGCTTTCCCTGAAACCCGCCCCGAGTCTGGGATTTTACAGCACTGTCCATCGCTTTCCTGCAGGACCGTCGCTATGCCGACCTGACGGCAGACCAGCTGCCATCGTGCGAGAGCCTGAAGGACACGATCGCTCGCGCTCTGCCCTACTGGAATGATGAGATCGTCCCACAGATCAAAGAGGGCAAGAGGGTGCTTATCGCCGCCCACGGCAACAGTCTCCGGGGCATCGTCAAGCACCTGGAGGGTGAGGAGTTCTCCCAAATCTCAGCCTGCGAGCCTAGTATCAGCTTAAACTCAGTCCTCTAGAGCAGGACGTACACCGCTAAGGTGAAGTGGAGAGGAGGAACTTCTCTGAAAAAAAATTATATTTTAATTTGTTTTTAGTTATTTGGATAGTTTGCCATTCCGTTAGATGGGGAGTCAGACGGTTAGATCTGAGGAGTTACTTAAGTAGTAGTTAGTTGGGAAAACATAGTTGGAACGATGAATAGATAGTAATTTAGCAAGACAGGGTCATATGGGGAGTTTAACTGGTCGAATGCGGAGTTTAACTGGTCGGATGGGGAGTTTGACCGGTCGGATGGGGAGTTTAACAGGTCGGATGGGGAGTTTAACCGGTCGGATGGGGAGTTTAACCGGTCATATGTGGAGTTTAACCGGTCGGATGTGGAGTTTAACTGGTCATATGGGGAGTTTAACCGGTCATATGGGGAGTTTAACCGGTCGGATGGGGAGTTTAACCGGTCGGATGTGGAGTTTAACCGGTCGGATGTGGAGTTTAACCGGTCGGATGTGGAGTTTAACCGGTCGGATGGGGAGTTTAACCGGTCGGATGGGGAGTTTAACTGGTCGGATGGGGAGTTTAACTGGTCGGATGGGGAGTTTAACTGGTCATATGTGGAGTTTAACCGGTCGGATGGGGAGTTTAACCGGTCGGATGAGGAGCTTAACTGGTCATATGGGGAGTTTAACCGGTCGGATGAGGAGTTTAACTGGTCATATGGGGAGTTTAACTGGTCATATGGGGAGTTTAACCAGTCGGATGGGGAGTTTAACCGGTCATATGTGGAGTTTAACTGGTCAGATGAGGAGTTTAACTGGTCATATGTGGAGTTTAACTGGTCATATGGGGAGTTTAACCGGTCGGATGAGGAGTTTAACCGGTCGAATGGGGAGTTTAACCGGTCATATGTGGAGTTTAACCGGTCGGATGAGGAGTTTAACCGGTCATATGTGGAGTTTAACCGGTCGGATGAGGAGTTTAACCGGTCGGATGGGGAGTTTAACCGGTCGGATGGGGAGTTTAACTGGTCATATGTGGAGTTTAACTGGTCATATGTGGAGTTTAACTGGTCAGATGAGGAGTTTAACTGGTCGGATGAGGAGTTTAACTGGTCATATGGGGAGTTTAACTGGTCGAATGGGGAGTTTAACTGGTCGGATGTGGAGTTTAACTGGTTGGATGGGGAGTTTAAGAAATGGATTAATGGAGTAGTTAGATTGAAAGTACAGTAGTAGTCAGCTGGGTAGACATAGTTAGATGGATGTGTAGTTAGACAGTTATAGTAGATGTGTAATTAGTTAGATGTTAGTTAGATGGAGAGTTAACTAGTTGTATCTGAGTAGTTAGGTAGTTAGCTGGTAAATAGTTATGTGGGTGGTTTAGTCCTGCGCAATTAATCACATAAAAATAGAAATCCTGATTAGACCTGTGCAATTTTTAATCATAAGAAGCAGCAGTTTATTACAGGTGATATATTATTTATATTATTATTTCTTTAAAAAGTACTTGTTTTTAAAAAAAAATACATTTGGGGTGATTAATAAATATTGGCAAACGTCCTCTTTGTGAGATCATTCTGCTGTTATTTGGTTGTAGCCAGGATAAAATAGTACATTTAATGGTTAAATATCACAGTTTAAATCGTAATATACAGTATATCAATATAATTGCAATGTGATTACTTTTTTATCAAGGGGTAGACGGATAATAAAAATAATAAAAGTCGGTAGTTTGATGGGTAGTTATCTAAACCTAGTTAGTTATCTAGTAGTTAGAATAGAGAGTTGGTTAGTTAGATTTGTATCTCATTTCCTAATTAATATTTGCTCTGGAGTTGTTCTGGCTCAGTGTTTCTCCAGAGTTACAGTTTCACACACTGCTCTGTTTCACACACCGCCCCCTACTGTTCACTCTGGCATTACACCATTTTTTATGATCACATGACTAAGGTCTATAACATCTGACTCATCTGTATTATTATTGTGTGTGTGTGTGTGTGTGTGTGTGTGTGTGTGTGTTCAGGCATGTCAGAGGAGGCCATCATGGAGCTGAACCTGCCCACAGGAATCCCCATCCTGTATGAGCTGGACAAGAACCTGAAACCTGTTAAGCCCATGCAGTTCCTGGGGGACGAGGAGACGGTGCGCAAGGCCATGGAGGCTGTGGCTGCTCAGGGCAAAGCCAAGAAATAGAGAGAGAGAGAGAGAGACAGAGAGAGAGGAAGACGTGTGGGAGGAGACGGCGGGAGACGGGGGTTTATCAAACATGTGTTTAGTCTTACGGTCCCTAAAGAATATTATCTGGGGTTCACACAAAGCTGAACTAATTGGACATCATTTGGTTAGAATTTGGAGCAAATTTCAGAAAATATTCCTCAGCAGTTTTAAGCGGTTGAACCCCAGACTGACCTGAGACATCCTTGTGCATTTAAAGTGCTGCATTTTCCGTGTGCTTCAATAGAACAGACTCGGCTTTGCTCGGCGTTGGAAGCTCTACGGCAACGGTATCCAAGCAACAGCACTTAAAGGACAACGGGGCAGCGGATAAATCCACCGTGTGTGTGTGTGTGTGTGTGTGTGTTTTGTAGAAAAGAAGCCGAATGCGCAGTGTTCCAAATTGCACTGTGACTCACACTGAGCATTGCACGCCCACCCACAGCATAGCACTTAAAATACACACACACACACACAAAATCAGAACATCATTTAGCAGATTATACCCTGGAGTTAAGCATGAGGACCAGAACTTATCATAACTTGTAGAGTTTTAAGGTGCCCTTTTGTCTCAACAGCTAAGCTTTTGTGTGTGTGTGTGTGTGTTACATGGCGTGTAAATCTGATTGTATTGTATCTGATTGTATGTCGTCACCCGGAAATGGTCTATATTAATCCAGGTATATGAATGTGACTCCCGTAAGCGTAGGTGTTCTGTTACGATGCCTTGATTTACTTCTGCCTGACTGAATGTATGATCTGAACCTACACTGGAGTTTCTGTGTCTCACTTAATAAATGCAGATTGAAAAGAAAGATGGTGGAAATGTGGTGTTTATTCAATGGAATGACAGAATTACAATTCTTTTTTTTTTTCACCGATTTTCTCCCTAATTTAGTCGTGTCCAATTCCTCCCAGTCACTAGGGGGCTCCACATTAAGGCTGCTACTACCACTCAGTTGGGAGGGACGAAGATTATCACGTGTTTCCTTCGAACCACATGACGCCAGCTGACTGCATCTTTTCGAACTGCTTGCTCACGCACCGTTAGGGCGGCGTAACACACTCGGAGGACAGCACTTCCGCTTGCGTGAGCTCACAGACACCCCTGATTGGCTGTAGACATTTTAACTGACACACTTACTTGTTGTAGATTTTTATCCTGTTTTTGTTCTTTTTTTAATTTATTCATTAAATATAGCTCCAAATCAACGATGATCGGGGCCAAGCACCTGCACCATCGCCACCCGGGCGCACCAGAAAGACAGTGGCCACATTCATTAAAAGGGAACATACAAAAATCATTATGACATAATATATACTGTAGCTATATAGTTATATAATTAAGGAAGTTATTGGCTACTTTTCCCTATAAGTTTAAGGCCTCGTCACGGCTGCACCGTTAGGGATATTAAAAATCCCTTCACAATTTTGCATACCCACTGTCTTGAGATCATATGAACCCAGTTTGGTGGCGATCATATAAATCCCCAGGAGGTGAATATCAAAATCCATTTGGTGCGGTTTGTCAACAACCCAAAATAACTGACTTCCTGTTGAGCCCATGACATGCATAGCGATAATTGTTCAGCTCAGGGAGATCTAAATGTGTGTATGAGCTATGCAGCAAAATCTCCTGAGAAGGCTCTGTACCACACCCAGGGCCCAGTCGCTCAGGGGTCCTAATGGCAGCAGATTCCGATTTGTGTGCTGATTTTCTTGACTTTTTGAGCAAAAGCCTTGGATTCTGGAAAAAAAAAATTCTTAGAAGAAATATAGTTGCAAAGCAACGTTGATCATCTGCATCATCGCCACCCTGGTGCACCAGAAATACAGTTTCCCATGCATTTAAAGGGGAAACACCAATACTATTATGACGAAATGCATAACTATATAATTATATATAACCAAGAAAGTTATTAACCACTTTTCGCCATTAGTTTAAGGCCTTGACACGGCTGAACCGTTTGAGATATAAAAAAAATCCCTTCGCAATTTTTTTATTCCATCGGGTGCGTTTTGCACCTGACTTTCTGTCAAGTAGATTAGCTTGTTGTTTAGCTCAATGAGAACTAAATGTTTCCAGCAGATTTAAACCTGTGTGCTGATTCTTATGACTTTTTGAGCATGTTAAAAAAGAAAGGCCCTTTGCACACTATGATGTCATACTGATTGGGCCCTAACAAGAACTTTAACTAAAGCAGATCAGCTGCTTTATATCGCAAACAATCAAACGCTTTTTATCGTTAAACAATTTACCTCTGGGATTAATAAAGTTATTTGAATCTTGAATTTCATTGAGAAAGAAGGTCACTGTATGCGTTTCTTTTTTTGTCGCCACAACAAAGATGGCGTCCCAAGTGTACCACCCTCACTCTCGACCAATCAGAAAGCAGCCTCGCGCTGTTACTACCAGCCAATCAGGGCTGCTCGGGCTCCTCTTGAAAACATGTCGCCCATGAAGCTGTGTGTTCCAGGTAGGTGAAGGGTTTAAACAGTTCCGTTTATCCGTGTTTGGTGTTAACTCGGCAGGCTGAGGTGTTCAATAACACGTCGGCGCGTTTGTTGGGTTTGTTTGCGGAGTTTAGGGGAATCTTTAAAGCGAATTCGTCCACAGTTTCATACTGAATCATCAACAGCAGGAGCACGCGCTACAGTATGACGTTTTAAAATGCCGTTTAAAAATAATTCAAAATTATACTGAACCTGCAAGGACGCACGCGCTTTACACTGTGTGTGTGTGTGTATATATATATATACATACACAGTGTGGGGTGTGCGCGCGTGCTGTGGACTAGTTAAAACTCTTTACTCCTTCATGGGAAAGTGAACGCGCAGGGTGAGTGAGTGGTTGAGCCCCGCCCACCGCCTGGGGCGCGTCACTGCGCTCGAGCCAGACATTCCATTCACGACGTTTTGATCGGATTCCACGTAGAGCGGTCACGTGCAGCCCCCCTAACTGTGCACATACAACCGAGATACGTCCGAACACGTCTCGAGCTCAACAAACCCTGAATCGGCTTCAGACACTGCAGGAATTTACGCATAGGGTGTTGTCCAGGGTGGGGTCACGTGTCACGAAGACGCGCACAAGCCTGTGCGTAGAGATACAAAAGGCTTAGAGAGACACAAGTCTGTGCATACACCTGCAGGACAGTTATAGAGAGACACGAGCCTGTGCATACACCTGCAGGACAGTTATAGAGAGACA
>JAQMYJ010000010.1:4193151-4218485 GCA_030014305.1 Clarias laeviceps
ATATTTACACATTAAGTTTACTGAAAGTAAAAACAGTTGAAAGTCAGAGGACATTTCTTTTTTTGCTGAGTATATAAAGACATTGAGATAACGTTGAATGAACGACCCAAACACAACATTGCAAAAACAACCTCAAATCAATGAAGGTTTATTTATCATTTGGAACATTTACTGTATGCCGATTAACATCCATTCGCCCTCATCTGTGATCCATTAAGATTCTAACTGGGTTTAGAAGTACTGTCGGAGACTGGGACGGACACAACAGCTTCCCACACATACACAGCGCGTGTATCTCATGTCACACATCTCTTAGTGTCGTAACGTTACCTCTTTTTTGGATATACTGTACTCCCAATTTACTCTACTGTAATATGGTGCATCCTGCATCACATCTCTCTTCACAGATCTATTATTCCAAAGATCCAGTGCAAACCTGATTAGAGTAAAGGTGCTCCTAATGAAGAATGAATAAATTTAAATCAGTATATCGTTTATATTTAGAAGGATTGAGATTTCTTTGTAATGTACGGCTCATCTTGGGTATAATTGGCATGTAGAGATATTTATATTTTGGCTCTTTAATTTAAAAAGGTTATGACAGTTGCGATAAAAAGGCCGTTCACCTTTGAGCCAATCAGCGTGGCATGGTTGCGATGAGCTAAAATCGCGTCATTTGCGTAGGCTAATGTGATTAATTGACAACACTTGATTCAGGATAAATTTCTCACCGTACTATCCAAGTCCCTCATTTTCTCTAAAGTATTTTTTTATGCTTTTTGAAATCGAAAACTGGCAGGGTCTGCGAGTGTAAATCAGAGCTCAGCGTTGTTGTATACGTGTGTATTCCGCTATGTCGGTGAGAAAAAGAACAGCTCCCCAAGGATATGTCAAATGTCATCCACCACGCATTCACCGAGCTGCCTGTTGGTTCGTTCCCGTGCCTGATAATTGCATAATTTTTTGTCCCCCCATTGATTTTGAATTGTAGTCGGGAACTGTAAATAGAATTGTTATCTTGTGACCAGACGCAGACTTCTCCTGCTTCTGCTCCTCCAGCGATTCTTATTGTGTGGCTCTAAATTGCGTTTCTCTCCTGATTGCATAGTCTAGTTTGTCTTTAAAAGAATGCTATGAATCATTCAACATGTTTCCCTTGCCTGTCGCTTCACCACTTCTTTTTTATGTGTGCGCGTGTGTGTTTTCCCCCAGCAATTGTAAACGAGCATCAGTCTGGTATGATCACGGCGACACACTGCAGCGAGAGCGTGTATGGATGTTGTGAAGACAACAAGACTGCTGCTCTGGGTGTGCAAATGGCGGGATGTCCCAGTATGTCTGGCAAAATGCTACTTCTTTATGTGACCTCCCTTTTCTTAACAGTCTCTTAGAGTAAAATAATATCCTTAATAGAGTTGATTTCATCTATTATTTTATTATACATTATAATGATGATGCAATAGATAAACCTATTTCTAGACATTGACATTTACTGTTAATCGTTGCGTTAATATCGTTTATTATAAAATAAAAATCTAAATGTGATATATTTTTATATGTAGAATATTAAAATATATTTTTTTTATAACAATACAGATAATAATACACTGCAATACAATATATATATATATATATATATATATATATATATAAAATTACATTTTTGGAAGCACTTCCCAAAATATGATGGTTGTTCAAGTCAAACCGGGACTTTTGATTGTGCAGTAAAAACTCCCTTTATTTCTCTATATATATAATCCCCTGCCACACTAATGCACTTATCCCAGCGTTTCGCTAGCGCTTGGATACCATCAAAAAGTTTTCTTGCTACACCGGAGCCATGACTACTTCACGACTGAAATGCTGGCCTCCCAGGAACTCCTTTAATGGCCCAAACATGTGGAAATGGCTTGGAGTGAGGTCAGGACTAAACAGGGGATGTGGCAATAACTCCCAGCCGAGTCCCTGTAATGTGCAAGTGATGTTTGTGTATGATTGTGTGTACAGTTCCCACAGACACAGACATCTCTTAAAGCGTCAATCATGTTTTAGACTGTGTCTAAGAGTCTCTTTGAAGTCTCTTTGAAGTCGGGGTTGAAGTCTGTTTTATGCCGTCATTCACAAAAAAGTCCTGGTTTGACTTGAACGCCCTGTATAAAATTCAGTGCATATTTAAATAAATAAATAAATTGAGATTGGATTAATTTATTTTATTTGTTTATTTACTTATTAAGTCAGACACACCCAGGCTGGTCTATACTTTTACTGTACATGAGCATGTATTTGATGTGAGGAACAGAAGGAAGCGCTGTACCTAATTATTTTTTTTATTTGTTTACTTGTTTATTTATTGTTAGTCTTATGTTAACAGACTGTGGCGTGAACAGAAATGACCTCGTGTTTTTTTTGCCCAGGTAAATGTCACTGCAACCAGTACGGCTCCTACGGAGGAACGTGCGACCCCAGCACAGGCCAGTGCTCCTGCAAGCCCGGAGTCGGAGGTCTCAAGTGTGACCGCTGTGAACCCGGGTTCTGGAACTTCCGCGGCATCGTGACGGACAAAGCGAGCGGCTGTACACGTAAGCTTCTTTTTCAACGTCTCTCTCCGTTCCTTTGGAGTGATTTAGGTTTCTTTTCAGCGGCCGAGCTTCCACGTTGCTCGCACTTGTTCGTCCCGGTGTGAATTGGTATTGACCGCGAAACGTTCTGCTTAAATCACTTCAGCTCTGTCGCTGTGCAAATCCAGCCACTCGAGCGTATCTCTCCAGCCTCTACAGTGATTTTTATTGACTGAAGTGTTTGAGACGTGGCGGCTAGCAGGAAGTCTGTGCTTATGCACGGGTGACCTGTGAAGCCTGCCTTTAGAACAGCGAGAATATTAGTGCATCAGTACGGCTCAGTAGAGGTGGAAAACAAACATCGATTTGTGCAGCGTGAGGTGGTTTGTATTGTCTCGTAACGGGTTTGTGTCTCTGTGTGTGTTTGTGTGTGTGTGTGTGTTACTTTTCACATTCTCACCCTAGACGTACATGACCGTCCAATGAACTGTGCTGCCTTCATCCGGCGGCTTTTGGTGCGGTCCAAGGGTCAAAAAGCGGAGCTGCCTTCTGTGTATGTGTGCATGTGTGTGTGTGTGTGTGTGTGTGTGTGTGTGTGTGTGTGCGCGTGTGTGTGTGCGCGTGTGTGTGCGTAGAGTGCAATTCAATTGAGGGGCACAAGAAATCTAATAAAAACTGCTCAGCCTGTTTTATTGTTTTAACTTGTTCCTCTCTCTCTCTGTCTCAATTTCTCTGTCTCTCTTTTTAACACTCTCGCTCTGTCTCTGTGTCTCAAATTCTGTCTCTGCGTTTCTTTTATGGTCTCTATTTTTCTGTCTCTCTCTCCTTCTTTTCTCTATCTGTCTATTTCTCTGTTTTTCTCTCTGTATCTCTCTTTCTCCCTGCCTGTCTCTCACTCTTTGTTGCTCACAATCTTTGTCTGTCTGTCTGTCTGTCCAGCGTGTAACTGTGATGCAGTGGGCTCAGTGAGGGATGACTGCGAGCAGATGACAGGCCTCTGCTCGTGTAAAACCGGAGTGAAGGGCATGAAGTGTGACGTTTGCCCCGACGGCAGCAAGATGACTGCCAACAGCTGTGACAAAGGTAAAATAAACCGCTCCCCGCGCCAGCTGCCGCCGTACACACTGTCAGCAGAGGCAATCCTGCTGGGACGCACACGAACACACAAACACACAAACACACCATCCCTCTCAGCTGTACAGTACCTGACAAGTCCTGGGTGCCTTTCTCCTTGTGGGATTGAAACAAACCTAAATGTCATTCGTCTTGCTGTAACACTAAACACACACACACACACGCTCTGTTGTCTTTATTAATGATGGAAAGTCACTCATTTGATTTCTGAACACTACCTCATACTGTAGGTGTCGCATTACCTTCTCTCTGAATCCAAGCCCTCGTTTAACAAGATGTCTGTCAAATTAGAAATCAGATACGAGTGAGGCAAATTAGTCGCACCCTGATGTGAGCCCAGCGCATCAGCTCGTCTCTGTGTGTAATTAGAGTCCCACTGTCAGATATTGACAGGACTGAGGAAGTCAGGTGCTTAATGAAGCCAGTGCTGCGAGTTGGGATGCAGCCAGACGAAATCACTTACATGAAAGCAGAGAGAGAGAGAGAGAGAGAGAGAAAGCTCCTGCCTCGAACCTCCTGCTGCAGTTTGGGGCTTTTGATGCCAGAGCAGAGAGCTTATGTCCTTAATTGTCCCCATAATGTGCCCAGACAAACCTGCTAGTGTGATGTGAAATTATTAGCTTGTGGTTTAGCTCGAACAGCTTCGCTTATTAGAAGGAACTACAGTCGTGCATACGGCATTGTGAATAATACGCCGCAAAGGGCAAGAAGCAGAGGGCATTAACAGCAGGGGGGCAGCGATCCATTTAGAATAATGGATTCATCAGAAATCAGACTTCACATTTGCAGGGGATTTTTTATTTCAGGACCTGAGGCAGTACGCATCTAGTGGTTGAGCATAAAAGCTGTTTTTTCCACAAATAATAAATAAATAAATAAATAAACACTTTTAATCTAAAAGTTATATTGGATTAGGAAAACAAAGAAATGAACTCTAAATGCTAAATGATATACAACAATACAGTATATGAGATAAATGCCATTTTAGCCTTTAACTCATTTTGCCAAATTATTGTCTGCTGGCACACATGGCTGTCTGAAACACAACACTCTTGTTACAAATCAGTATATATTTTTCTTTTAGAAGCGAACTATCACTGGTTTTGTTGCATTTGGGAATCATGATGCACTTCAGTATTTACACAATTATTACCTATTTTTTAAAGAAAATTAGACACAGATAATGCGATCATAATGCGACAACGGAAACCGTTGTGTTTGGTCATCTGGTTGTCTATGAGTTTGTGTTATTGCCATTAAATTGCAGAACTACGGTACAACAAACATAACTCCATGCTGATATATATTCATTGTGAGAAAACTGCGGGAGTTATAGCGTTTTGCAAAATAATGCAAATTTACATACAAAAACTGGAATAACCAAAAGTGCAAAAGTTTGATATTTGTGCTTTTTAACACACTTGTGATTCAAATAAACCCTGCAACAAACTGGTTTCTAGCAACTGTTTGTAACCCCTCACAATAGTTCTTGCTTCTTGTCAATTTAATTTTTTTCCAAAATGGCTAAAATGGAAAAAAAAATCTCATTTTGCTGTCAAACTGATAATCAGTAGTTTGTACCTGGTTGTGTGGTGGCCTGTGTTGAATTTCTATCATTTTAGAACACAACGTCCATCCATCCATCCATCCATTATCTATACCACTTGGCATGTACTGTAGGGTTACAGGGGGCCTGAAGCCTATCCCAAGGAACCTTGGCGTGCCAACCCATCATGAGGCACAAACATTCACACATCTTCACACAAATCATACGGGGTCATGGGTAGCACAGTGGTTTCGGCAATGGACACAACCACTAGGTTGCCACTGTTGGGCCCCAGAGCAAGGCCCCTAACCCTCAACTGCTCAGATGTATAATGAGATAAAAATGTAAGTTGTTCTTGATAAGGGCATCTGCCAAATGTCGTAATGCCGTAATTGCCACTTAGGACAATTTGTAAACAACGATGATCCTATGCTGCATGTCTTTGGACTGTGAGAGGTAACAAGAGTACCCCGAGGAAAGGCACTAAGCTCAGGAGCAACATGCAAACCCGACACACACAAACCGAAGGCAAGATTTGACCCTCCAGCCCTGGAGGTGCGAGTCGACAGCACTAACCGCTAAACCACATGGTGCCCAATTCTAACTTATAACATCTAAATTCTGTTTGCCATCGAAAGCTTCATCAAATTTCATTCCAACTAGAACATTGAGGACATTTCGGCTAAAGTGATTAGCCTTAGGGCCAGTAAGGTTTTTTCAGTAGATGTCTTTAAGCAGACTGCATTCACTAAACCGACTGCTTACCCACCATGATCTTTGCAGGACGATAATCTATGTAAGATAAAAGATAAAAGTAGATAAAAACATTTCTTTCTTGAGCAAGGAATTGGAAGAAAAAAGCAAATTTTAGGCAAATTTTTATTTTATTTTTAGATTCATTAGAGTGCACATTTTTTCCAAACCACCACATACAGTACAGTATTGTATTCAAATCTGTATACAAATTTGCAAAATGACATATAAAAAGACAATTGATTCATAGGTTGAAGATAATTCATGTGGAACCCAACCTGCTCTGACAGATACAGTACAAACAAATCTAGAATCAATCCTGGATCATTCAGTTGAATAAAAATCTACTGCTTACAGTATTGATGTGTTTTTTCTTTGTACTCATTCTGTAAAAATGGACGCCTTTCGGTTTGTCGCAGGTCCCCAGGCGTTATTGTCCTGCGCGGAGCTGCAGTGCCACTACGGAGCATCGTGCGTGGAGGTCAACGGGCAGGTTCACTGCGAGTGTCCTTCTCCGGACTGTGACCAGACCAACAAGACCAAGGTGTCACGTCCAGCGTTAACATCCTTCGACTTTGAGAAACACAACTACATGTGAAGTTTGTCTTCTTTGCTTAAGCGATTTAACTCTGTATGTGTTCGGACAGGTCTGCGGCACGGACGGTGTGACCTACGCTGACCATTGCCAGCTGAGGACTATTGCCTGTCGACAGGATAAGGAAATCACTGTGAAGCACTTAGGCCAGTGCACAGGTGCGTCCGGGTTTAAATCTTAAGTACGTCTTATGCAACGACAAATTAAATTCATATTACTTCTTTAATACCAACCTGAATTAAATTAAATAATTACAGTATTAAGTGAAAAATGAATTAGTTAGATTTGAAGAGATTTGAAAACCAACCAGTGATGAAAGTTATGTTAGACCAATTTTAGCTTTTAATAATGTGTAATAATAGCAATTGTAAATATTACCAGCACACCCACTGTTCGATGCAATATTTTAATAACTCGAGTTCCTTTTTTTTTTTTTTGTAATCCCATTACAATCTCTCAGCCGGTGCTGACCTTAACATGACAACCTTTGATTGGTGAAATGTTAGCGTGACCTTGTGGAGATGTGGAGATGTGATGGGCAACAGAAAAAAAGCACACAAACGGTGTGAGCAAGAAATTGGCACGTTTATACATCATGTTTGTACATCAGGAAAACATCATAGAGCGTTCGGAAGCATTAAAAATGTGTATTAAAATGAAATGCAGGGAAAAGAAAATGCAGTTCTGCAATCTTTTAACACACTTTTAATAAAAA
Source organism: Clarias laeviceps (assembly GCA_030014305.1). Taxonomy (NCBI): domain Eukaryota; kingdom Metazoa; phylum Chordata; class Actinopteri; order Siluriformes; family Clariidae; genus Clarias; species Clarias laeviceps. The sequence goes on from JAQMYJ010000010.1 coordinate 4,200,453, forward strand.
AGATATATATTATTTATATATATATATATATATATATATATATATATATATATATATATATCACAACCTGAAATAAAATAAAATAATTCAATCATTTAAAAAAAAAAAAAAAACTCAGTATAAACAGATAAGACACGGTAAAGGTAAACGTTATATCGTCACGTCATCCAGCTGTAATACACATCAGCAGCGTCTACAGCTGCAAAAACAACCTGTGGAGGAGCTTGAAGTTAAACTGTGAACCACAGGGAGACTCGCGACTTCGACTCCGCCATTGTGATTTTTAGTTCTATTCATCAGCACTAATGAGTCGGATTTGTCTCGAGCAACGATATTTCTCACAGGATTGAGTACAAGTGCAAAAACAAAGTGATCTGATTGGACGAGAGTCGTTATTCCACGAGTGATGATAATACACAGTAACAGCACTGTGACATGTAAACATACTGGGCGTGTCCCAGGTGTTGTCCAGTGGTTAAGGACACTGACTGTGTGTGAGAGCAGGTCTGTACGGTCCGCAGTACTGAGGAGAGAGCGGCTGTCTGACAAAACCCACATTCACAACCAGTCACAGAAACACTTTCAGCAACAACACACGTCTTAAACAACACGCCGTCTCTGCACTCATCACTTCTGAGTCGTTCTGAATCGCTTCTGTGTTGTTTCCTTTATACCCAAGACGAGCTACAAAGCTAACGAGCGTCTGACACCAGGCTGAATCCCAAATCCCTCTCTGACCCCTGATCAAGGGCACTACTTGGTGTATGGAACAAGGGCCTGTACACCCTACCTAGCGCACTAGCTTTCCATTTAACGCTATTTGGAATTCGACCCCAGAACCCGGATGTTAACGGAGCTGATATTCTAAAGTAAAATAAGCTGAAATATAAAGTAAGTTTCTCAGGACTGTCCACCACCTCCATGGTTTACTGTCCTCACCTTTTGTCCACAGAGTACCGCTAAGAGTTTAACACTACATTCACCCTGTTAATTACACTAACTGTAAGTCGTGGTAAGGATCTAAAAATAACTGCTTAAATAAACAAACTAATTATAATCTGTTGACAATAAATAATAATTGTGGAACTGTTGTATAAAAGCGATATCACACTGGCGTTAGTGCTGTTGTACTGAATATCAGCACGGCTGTGATATCATCAGTACTCCGGCCGCATCACAGATATTCGGTACGACAGCACGACCTCTCGTGTGATAAACTAAAATGTTATGTAACGTTGTGCAGTTGATTGTTTACGAGATTGACGTGACTCAAAGCCCAAACAAAGTCCTATTTTCTTTTTCCTGCTCATCTTTTGCTCCACACTCCAGTCCAGTCCAGTCCAGTAAGTGGCTGTATTACTGGAAATGTTACAGTAAATCTATAACTCGAAAGAAGGAGGAGCAATGCTCTTGTAAAACACGAGTATGTGTGGAAGATGAAAGCGGTTTATTTAAACGATATATTTTTAAGGAATCTGTCAATTTTAGACCATTTAACCATTTCATGTTAACTAAAAATTTCATAAAGCGTGAATCGATTCCGAATCAAAAAAACTGACCCACTGATTAAATCAATCGACTCGACCGACTGTACGGTGGGTTCAATCACACTGCTCCGCTAAACTCCACCCTGAAACCGGTTTGTTTACAGACGTGCTGCATTTCCATGCACAGGTCACGTGATGCTCTGATGTCACAAGTGTCGCCAACGGTAACGCCATCACATGAAGAACTTGATCTAGAACCTGTGTAACCCACCTGTCCACCCTTGTTTCCGTCTTCCTCGTCCTCTCCTTGCTCCTTCTTCACTTTCCTCTCCACCGTCACCTGCCCATCAGCCGCTCCATCATTTCTCTTCTTCTGCTTTTTTTTCTGCCCTGCTGGATTTCCGTCGTCATCTCTCCCGGGTCTCTCTTCTCGTTCGTCAGTCGCTCCACCCTCGTCCTTCTTCTTTTTCTTCTTCTTCGCCATCATGGTCTTTTCTGCCTCGTCCTCCTCTTCAGTCTCTCTCTCCTGCTCGTCTCCTGCTTTCTTCTTTTTCTTCTTCTTTTTCTCCACCTCTTTGTTCAGCTCCACTTCTGCGGTCTCGTCTCCGTTTCCATCCTCATCATCTCCGTCAACTTCGCTCCTTTTCTTTTTCTTCTTCGCTGGTTTTTGCGATGCTTCCTCTTTGGTGCAGCTCTCCTCAGATTTCTTCTTCTTTCCTTTCTCTCTGCGTTCCTCCATCCTTTCGCTTTCTTCATTCACTTTTTTCCTCTTCAGGTCTTTCTGCTCCATCTCGCCGTCCTCCGCCTCCATCTCTTCTTCATCTTTTTCTACGTCTTGCTTCTTCTTCTTCTTTTTCTTCCCTTCTCCTTTATCCTTGGCTACATCTTCATCCTCAGACTTTTTCTTCTTCTTCTTCTGCTTGTCAGGAAGACCCCTGTCGCCGGTTCCTTGACGCTCCTCATCATCGTCCTCTTCCAGCTCTTCCTCTTTCTTTACCTTTTTCTTTTCCTCTTTGTCTGGAACTCCTACATCCCTCGTTTCTACACCTTTCTCACCATCTTCTTCTTTTGGTCTTCTCGTCTTTTTTTTCTTCTGCTCCTTTTCCGGGACGTCGCTGCTCTTCACAGCGCCTTCAACGGCGCTCTCTTTCGTCTCCTCGTCCTTTACCTTTTTCGTCTTCTTTTTCTTTCTCTCCTTTTCTGGAACTCCAACATCTCTTGTTTTTACACCTCCTTGAATCTCTTCCTTCATCTCTCTCTCAGACTGCAGCCTCCTGTAAAATCAATAATTAATGAAACTCACATCATACGTATCGCAATACAATACAATTGTTTTGTTGAGTCTGGTTCTCTCTCCTCCTCATGTCTCTCTGTGAGGAAATATGTATAAACGGCCAAAACACAGCACTGGTGCTGATTTTATTTTTTATTTTTTTATGTTATACATATGATACAGAAAATGTTTGTGAGAAAGAAGTTACTTCTGAAGCTTATGCAACATGGAGAGACAAATCTCGCTTCCCTAAAAATTTCAAGTTGCTAACTTCAACTGTTTTGGAGAGATGATTTTATATGTGACCCAGAAATGGCCAATTTTCAGCGTTATATTGTCTCACTTCAAGCAATAATCATTTAAAATGTAAATTATTCATATTTATTTATGAGTATTGATAAAATTGGTGTAAGCTTATGGAAGCATATGGCCTGTAAAAATTTTTTAGGTAAAATTCAAGCATTTCATGATAAATTTAAGGATTTTTTTCCCCAAAAAAAATAATCTGTAGTGTCCGTAACCATGTTGCAATATCTTAAGAATTTAGCATATTAGAATAATACACTTTTTCAGGTTTTGCAAAGTTTCTACTGAATGACAGTTAAGACTGTTGAAAGGTTTTAGTCCCAAAAAAATTATGAGCACTACACCTAGGTGAGACACTTTTTAGCACCAATACCGTGTTTTGAGACGAAATGGAGAGCGACGGTGCTGATGGAAGAAACCTTGAGAGGAACCAAACTCATTCTCACTTGGGTGATAGTTGGATTCCAGTGAAGGGATTTTTTTTAAGGCTGTAGTTCCCCACTTCTGCCATTAAAACAGTGATGCACTGTTTAGGAACCAGGACTAACCTTGTTCTTAACTTGACAAACTCTACAATAGCGCTTCTATTGGATCAGACTACATGGGCCACTCTTATTCCCCACGTGCATCAGTGAGACTGGTCCACCCATGACCCTGTCACCAGTTAGACTTCATTAGATCACTTTTGGTATGTCTTGACCACTGCAGTTCAGGAACGTCCCACAAGAGCTGCAGTTTTGGGGTTGCTCTGACCCAGTTGTCTAGCCATCACAATTTGTCGTGTCTCACGATGGCTACATTTTCAATATCTTGTTACAATGGCGGGTGGAAGTGGGTGGGATATATTAGGCAGCAAATGAACCTTCTGTCCTGAAGTTGATGTGTTGGAAGCAGAAACAAATGGGCATGCGGAAGGATCTGAGTAACTTTGGTCAGATTGTGATGGATAGATGATTGGGTCAGAGCAACTCCAAAACTGCAAATCTTGTGGGATGTTTCTGGTCTGCAGTGGTCAGGACATACCAAACTGGTGACAGGGTCATGGGTGATCAAGGAACACTGATGCACATGGGGAGTGAAGGTTGGCCCGTGTAGTCCGATCCAATAGCACTAGTGTAGATCAAACTGAGGAAAAATATTAATGCTGGTTGTGAGAGAAAGGGGTCAAAGGGATACTCAATATTAGGAGGTTGGTTATAACGTTATGGCGGATCAGTGTATACTGTACAGTATATGGGTGTGATGGTCAGGAGAAGGTGCACATTCTTTTGCCTACAATCTTTTAGTAAAAACAAACAAAATACAAGATTTTATCACTTTAAAATTGAAACAATTACTTTCAAATGATTACATTAGATATATTTTTCATAATTTAAACCCGTGTACCCAAAACTCTTCCTGTACATTACAAAAATGTTGTGTATTTTGTCCATAGTGTCTAAGTGTGGTCAGGTTTAATCCACACTCACACTGTGCAGGTCACCTACAAGTCCAGATCTTAGGATTTTTACTAAAAAAGAAGAAGTGTTTCAGATCCCTGATCAGTAAAGCTGGTGGTTGTTGTTGATCTATAACTTACAGGCACACGCTGTGTGTGTGTGTGTGTGTGTGTGTTCAGGGATGAGAAAGACTGTGGACTAAAAGTGCACAATGTTTGGTCTATATGGAGTCAAAATATAAGAGTTTTATCTCTTTGTTTAGCTGAAAAACACACACATAAAGCTCGAGTAATATACACATATATAGAGATTTGATACAAAGATACAAAAAAACCGTAATCAATACACCAACACAGACACACGAACCGAGCACAATTTTAACTGTAAAACAAACACAAGTCAAAAACTTACTGAAATATTACACGTGGGGAAAATAACCTCCCGTCGTCGTCAATGCGGAAGTAACCCGGAAGTGCTTCGATATGCTTCCTTGGTAGCGCCAGTGCGCACGTCCCTAGCAACAGCAGCTGGTTCTAAATATTTATCATTACAGATATTTTAACCATGTTATGTATAAACATTAGTCATAAACACGTGTCCGCGCGCTTTAACACGGTTTAAAACGAAAAAAAAAAAGCCCCACACCATTTGTAATGAATAAAAAAAAGCTAAACAGTGAACCAGTGATTCTGGGGAAATGTATAATTATTATAATTATTATAATTATACCTCATTTATGGTGAAGTTCTGTAATTAGTACCTTTAGTGGATCATTTAAAGACTTTAATAAGTCATTCCTCACATTCAGTGCACTAAAGCATCTTCCCCTTTGTATTAATTATTATTACTTTGATCTTTTTGCCCACAGTGACTGTGTGTCAGTGCTTACAGGGTTCACAGGGTTCTCATGGAGCTCCCAAACTTTCCTAATATTTCCTTACCTTCATCCGAACATAGATGTTTTTGAGAGTTACACAACACCTCAGACCTGATCTCCTGAGTAATTAAGACGTCTCTAACACACTAAAGATCTCTTTTAGTGTTTTCATCTTTAATATTTTTTATTTCGAGCTTATTCCATCTTCTATTCCAAAACATTTATGCAAAATGAGACAGATAGTCAGCTAAATCAGATTATTTGTATAAATGTAAGATGTTAATACCTCGTTAAAGGTAAGACAGTATAAATAATAATAATAAAAAAATCAGAGTTATACCTCTGTATTTCAGAAGCTTTTAAAGAACAGTCACATGACCTTCAGCATGAATAATCACATGCTTTACACATTTAAATGTAAATGTTTTTCTTGGTATGCTTTTCTGTCAGAAAAATCTAACGTTAAACATTTTCCTCATTCTAGGCTTGGTGGTGTAGTGGTTAGCACAATCACCTTGCACCTCCAGGGTCTGGGTTTGATTCTTGCCTTGGGGTCTGTGTAGTTTGCATGTTCTCCCTCTGCGTGGTGGGTTTCCTTCAACAGTCAATGGAGATAAGTCTAATTGGCGTTCCCAAATTGCCAGTCTTGAGGTGTAAAAAACACCATTTATATAAAATAACCATAAAACTACAACTTTGAGAAAAAAGGTTATTGATAGTAGTTTAATGCTAAAGAAAGGGAATTTTATATATCATGTATCATGACTGTAATCATTTTTAAAGACCATTGTACAGTCGATTACACCACTCCTTTATTACAGGATGAGTATATAAAAATCATGATTGTGTAGTGAATATTTCCTGTAGTGAGTTTTAAAGACCGTTACGAAAATGTGAATACAATCTTAACAACTTATGTAAATAAAATAGACAATATGTTTTATGCATTTTACTTGTATTTGTAGTTATACTCAAATCTACTTTAGATATTTTAATGATTCATTATCAATATATAAATTTAATAGAATTTATCTGACTAATATCTATATATTAGATAACTAATAATGTTTTGCAGAGTATTTCTCCATAGCTCACATCTCTATAACCCGCACACCACAAGAGGGCACTCTTGCAGTTTATGCTGTTTGCCTGATAAAGAATTTATTAACCTTGACAGAGAGACAGAGAGCCTTAATTAATACCTACTGTTTTTTTTTTTTTTGCTTAACTGGTTTTGTTTCCTTTATTTAGCCTGGATTGCGTCTCTAGAATGTTTAAATAAAACTTAACTTTGTTATCATTACTTGTTAACAATTAATTAACTGTTGCTCATCTATCGGTTAAGAAATTGGTAAAAAAAAAAAAAAATCAATACAATGATGTTGCTATTATTATTTTTTATTATTATTAAAGAAAATCTTTTTTGAGGTACAAACACAGAACTATTTTGTGTAAAAAAAGAAAGAAAGAAAACTACAAAATATACATGCATGCATATGAAAGTGTATGTGTTTACCTTCTGGTTTATTTTTTAAAGTAAAGCAAGAAGTCAGTTTGTGTGCCATGGTTAGCTTTATTGTCAAAGAGGAGACACAGAAATCAAATAAACTGCACAATGTAATTAGCACGACTGTACTGTATGAACATAAACATGTGCAACGATTATTTCCGTCCGCCTCGCAAAATCCAGCCCTCCGCACTCTCCACCCCCATCGTGATATGAAATGGAACCGTCCAAAGTCCAAGCGGATCATCCAAGTCTGCACCATGTATCAACCCAATGGGAATACTGTGATGTGAGAAGGAGAAGGAGACGAGGAAGAGGTGAAGGTGGGGATGATCTTGTAATCCCTTGGCAGACTAATTCAACACGCTCCATGGTCCAGGACAATTCATCAGAAGCTTTTATACCAAAGCGTGCAAAAGATTACACCACTAACACTGCCATTAAACAAAAGTGTTAACGAAAGCACGGACAACGTTACAATCCTTCATCTATTTAAAGTGCTACTCATATTCAGTTACTCTTACTATAAAATAAGCCTAAATCGCAACACACTGCTCACAAAATAGTTACAAAACCGCTTTTCCAAACAACTTTTTAACAAGTTAGAAAATTCACTTTGAAGAGAAGAGAGAGAGAGAGAGAGAGAGAGAGAAAACTATTCAACACCAAGGTTGGAAATGAATGAGAATATGCATTAGTACAGCATCATGTCGTAAAGTGCACAGAAACACATCCCTGAATAGCAAAACGAAAGAAAATCAACACAAAGACTCTCGCATCAGCCTTTCTTATCAAAACTATGGCCTTTTACTTTTACAAAAGTTTTTACTTTTACAATAGTCTGTGTTATGATGAAAAGGCAAAAAAAAAAAAACAAGCAAACAAACAAACAAAAAAACAGAATGGCAAAGTGAAGTTGTGGTTAAACCAAGAAAAGTTTGTCTGATTGTCTTCATCCCTTCGTTAGTAACTAAGCAGATTTCTTTACAAGTTTAGCAATTAACCAAATGAGCTGTTAGAAAATATAAAAAAAAAAGAAATACCTTCTGTCTCTCCATAAAAACGACAGTTTATATCAGTAACACTATATTGACTGATGTGTTATTGGTAAACGTATCCCAAATAGTGCTTCGTATTAAACAGAACAGGCAAAACTGGCTAGTTTATATTAATACAGTACCATTACGTCAAGGATACGAGCTGCTTTCACACTCAGCGTTTTTTTTTTTTTCACAGTCACACCTTGATGTCAGGTAAGTGCTTTATCCGACAATGTAACAATGGAGATGGAGGAAACCCACACGGACACATGAAGAACATGTGGAACTCCGGACACACGGACGGCAAACTGAGGTCTCGCTCGAAACAGGGTCACAGTGCTGCCATTAACCAATTAAATAATTCATTAATTAACCCAATCAATCGGCTTAGATACATGACAAAAGATACCTTCCTAGTGAGTGGCTGTGTTCATGGAGAAGTCACAGCTCTGGCAACAGTATGCATTTTGTGAAGAGTCTTGGCGTGATGTAAATATGGTGGCGTCACTGGTGCTGGACAATCTGAACAATAAGCCTATTGTACAAAACCAACAATGACAGTAAAAGCACAAAATTCGGGTAGGCACAGCCTTTTGTTTAAGCCCCAGTGGCCTAATAGATAAGGCACTGGCCTTCTAAGCCAGGGATTGTGGGTTTGAGTCCTACCAGGGGTGGGTGTGGTTAGCAGAGTGGCTCAGTGGGAGCATGCTGGGCCGATTACCCAGAGGTAGATGGATCAAAACCATCCTCTGCTAAGATGTTAGATGCGTAAGTTGTTCTGGGGGCTCAATCAGTTAAGGCTCTGGGTTACTGATCCGAAGGACATTACTGAACCCTTGAGCAAGACCATAACCCTGCCTGCTCCAGGGGGCGCTGTATCCTGGCTGACCCTGCACTCTGACCACAGCTTACTAACTGGGAAATGCCAAAAATAAAATTCTATAAGGTACATGTGACAAATAATTGAATCTTAATTGTAAACAGAAAAGTTGACGAGCCAGTTTTACATCACCAGTCTCTATATTTCCTTAACAAGAAATTCCAGGCTCATTTGTAATGATTAATTTCCATGTTTTTCCTGTTCTGCTTTTTGATTATCCCTGTGTCATGCTTTCCGTCTCATCGCTGACCCACTGCTAATGATTACAGGATTTGCCGTGTTAAACAACACACTGCTTCAGTCCTGCATCCCACCCAGATGTCTTACACACATAGCAATTTACATAAAGAGGACAGGTTACTAATAGCAGAAAAACAGAACAAGGATAACAGAAGGATACACAACACATACAAAAAAAACAATGATTTCATCGCATTCATAATGCTAACCTAAATGGTAAAATTTTTCCTTAAGGTGCTTAGAAATTATTATTATTATTATTGGTGTTGTTGTTGTTATTATTGTTATTATTATAAAAATCTATTAGATGAAGATGATGTTTGGATCTTGTGAGTATTTTACACCTGCAGCGCCGTGCGACTGTCAAAAGAAATATAATAAAAATGCCTTTTTAAATAATCCAACAAAATATTTTCGACTTATTCAATCGATCATAAACTAAAACACAAAGAAGAAAAGTAAAATAAAAAAGAAGGCATGAACAGTCTCAGGTCTAACGTGTGACTGATATTCTCACTTCGGTCTTTGCAGATTGGGTTTTTTTTTTTTACTGGAAAGAGTTCTATTTATGTAACATCACTTTTTTTTACTGAGACACAAATCCCCTTATTTATTTATTTATTTTTATTATTAGAATATTATTACATTATTTTTGGGGCAAAAACATTTGTACATCTAAAAAGCGCTTCTTGTTTTTTTTTTTAACTGACCTCCAAGCTAAAATGTGTGTATATAAAAGACTTTTACGCAGTACTGCACGTGGAAAATGTTCTTGTCTTAAGATCAAACTCTTAATGTGAGAACAATATAGAATATTAATGATCCAAAAAAATGTGACGTAACCCTCTGTTTTCTTAATAAATGATTACTGCTGGGACGTTAACTGGGTTCTGATGATCCACTAACGGCTAGCAAGAACCTGGTACTTCACAGTAACTGTCAGAATCCACTAGGTTTCTGATGATCCACTAATAGCTAGCAATCTGTTCACAGACTCCCTCAGAATAGATTTACGATCATAATACATTTTGATTCTTCTTTGATATCCTTCATGTCTGTAAATCTGTATTTAATTCACGCTGCCGCATTTGCTTCTCGTTAGTTTTTCCCGATTCGCACCGAGTCCACTAGGATTGCGTTGAGAAGCTAGCGGAGGTAAATGGACGAGAGAACTCTGTCCATTTTTTATTTTATCTTATTGCTGTAATCCTGTATGTATTCCATATATTCTTCTGTATTCCATACATTCCTTTTTTGCAGTTATATTTCAAAGCAATAATCATGGTATTGGTTTGTAAAATAAACAAATAAAACGTAGGAATTTTTTTATTGGACAAGTTTGGAAAGTTTCAGAAATCCGATATAAATAAATCACATTTATTTTGGATGTTTATTAGAGGCAGAGCTTATAAATTTCGGAATTATTCACGTGTACGTTTAAAAAAAAAAAAGTTTTTGAGTCACTGTAGTTCGGATTAAACCCGTTCAATTCACCTGGCCAGTTATATACAGTACTGTGCAAAAGTCTTAGATCTTAGACATATAGAAAGAAATGCTGTAGAACAAAGAATTCTTAAAAAAAAAACATTAAATCCCAGTAAACAGTAATTAATAAGAAAACAAAGTCAGTATTTGGCGATGCTTTTTTGAGAACCCTTTAGTCTCAGGTATCCTTTAGTCTTAAAGTTTTGTCGTACCTGCTTCTTTTTTGCATGCAGAATCCGACAACTTACATTTAGTTTTTTTGTCTGGAAAGTAGTTGCTTATATAATATTCTGCTTTCATTTCTGGCTACAAATATCTTTCTTCTTCAACTTTTAATTTTGTGGTGGAATTCTGAGGTTTGAAAATCAGAAATGTTTTTGTACTGAATCCATATTAAAATTTTTTAATTAAAGCAATAATTTTGAAGGCTTATGCACAAGACTTTTGAACAGTACTGTAACAGCTAAAAGAGATCAATAACCTTAATAACTTTTTAATTTCCACCACCATTTTTTATGACCACATCTCACACAAGACGCTTCATCTTTGTAGAACTAAATGTTAAAAAAAAAAAATCGAAAAGTACTGCTAAGGACCATACTGGCTACTTTGCTCTTACTAGTACTACTGGTGTAAGTGTTGGGATGTACAGTACACTAACAGTGGTATATCACGTGAATTGCGTTAGTGAGGGGAAAAAAAAATGCCTGGTGTGAAAGCAGCTGTATTTGTCACCATGAGTGCAACACGACTGCGCAGTCCACACGGGAACCATCGCTCAGCTTCAGGTTAACTTTGAGAGAATATTACGTTATTACAATATCATATGAAAGCACAGCTTAAGTAAAACTATCCGTTTAGCCTCTCCACACCGTCCCTGACCCTGTGGCATCACACAGAGCAGGTCTCATCCCGGTGCTTACGCCATTCACCACAGATGCCTTCCTGTGTAGTTCGGGGGAGCCGTGGGAATCTGCGAGACAAGGAAAAAAAGTGTTCTGTAACAGTGTGTGTGTAAGTGAGTGTGTGTAAGTGTGAGTAAACTCTGCGTCACATATTCACCGTTCCTCCATTCATGAGCAGAGCCATCTCAGTGGGCTGGTACACGTGGCTTCGGAATTGAGGTGTGGGTCGTATTACCGAAGGGTGGTAACCTCCGGCCTGCATGCCTATCTCGCACACACACACACACACACACACACACACATAAATATAGTCAGCCCGTGTCATGTCTGATTCTATTTAAGAAGACTGGCCCTGAACTGGTTATAGTAATGTAAAATGTAACATCATGTTAAATAACTACATTTTTTTATAGACATGATGCACTACAACCAAAGCAATATGTTAAAATCCAGCATTTAGCAACAAACCGAATCTATTATTAATAATATTTGCAATAAACAATTCTTCCACCATGTGTGTGTATGTGTATTATCTCTTGTACAACTCATAAAACTTGGTTGCTAAGCAACATTACACATCGAGATTAGAGTATTGAGTATACAAGGGTATACAAACTTTTTCGTACTGGTATAAACCTTGCACATTAATGCACAAATACAAATATTGTGGCATCACAGGTGTCCAAGTTTAAAGAATTTAACTTTAGCAAGATAATACAAGCAAGAGAGCAATTCTACAAGAGAACAAGCAAGGCAGTGGTGGCTCAAATTGTTAAAGGGCTGGGTTTGTGATTAGAACGTTGGGGGTTCAAGACCTGGCACCAACAAACTGCTACTGTTAAACCCTTAACAGTAGCAGCAAGGTCCTTGCCTGGTCTGGGGGCACCATGTCATGGCTGTGCTCTGACCTCAGCTTCCTAACTGGCATATTTAAAAATAATATTAAATATAGTAACGATTCTGATTTGAGCATAGACATGATTTCCAGTATAACTACACAATGGTAAGTTTGTTATGTTCATGCATGTTATTGTTTATGAGCAAGAGTTTAATCCTAAAGTGACATTTCAAACATATGATATGGACAAATAATTTAGCTTTAATGCCATGCAGAAGCTACACTCTCTTTCCAGCTTGTCGACTAAATAGATAAATCAATTGAATTGATCAATTTGCATTAAAGGTGCTCCAGGTGTAATTGGTATCCCTTGATCTTCTTTTTCATTTTTATCTAATGAGCTTTCATATTCTAAGGTAGAAGTTTTTAATTCATCGTCTATACTGCTTAGCCTGTATACAGGGTTGCGAGGGGGCGTGAGCAATCCCAGGATACTACTTTCCTTCCAGAGATACTGCCTGGACAAGGTGCCAATCCATTGCAGGGCACACACAAAGACATTGCAGGCAATTTGTGACTGTCAATTAATCTAATCTGTATGTCTTTGGAATATAGGAGGAAAGCAGAGCACCCGGAGGAAACCAACCAAGCACGGGGAGAACATGCAAACTTCGTGCACACAGACCAGGGAGTTACAAAGAGAAGTTACAGTATATCCATGAAAAATGTTGATGTAATTGTTTATAGGGAATATAAACACTCGAAAAACATTGAATATCCACTAAAATCAGTGGACTGAATCAATTACAGTACTGTTGTACAAATCGACTTGCAGCCAATCATATTTTACTATCATAAAACTATTCATATATTCTTCTTCTTATTATTATTATTAAACTATTAATATATTACAGATGTAGCACTAGCCAAATTCTTATTAACAAGTGTTGTTTTGTTACCTTTGACAAACAAAAATATAATCCTTTTACTAGAACTGGTGGTGTTCCTCAGGGTTCAGTCCTCAGTCCTACTCTTTTGCCTTTAAAACGTTTGTCAATTTATAAGTTATATCAGTATGGAACTACTACTCTAATATTGTGTATTCCTCAAAGGTGGCTAAGGATAGACTCCAAAACCTCAACCTCTACACTGATGTACATTTTAAAGACTTAAGTCTTTAATATTCAGATGCCTGGATTAACATAAATGCTATCCACAGGATTAGCAATCGCTGGTACGCAGAGGTTTGGTAGGGGTTTACGTTTAAGCCCTACATTAGAGTTATCAAAAAAATCGTTTTGAAAACCAAATATTTGGACAGAATTTGGTTAGGTGATAGTTGTAGTCTTTTAAAATATTTTGGGAAATATTTTCATGCTGTGGTTTGTTTTAATGACTTTGCATGATTAAAGTATTGCTGATGCATTTACATATGCACAAACATATGACTGTACCTGCACTGTGTTCCTCTATGGAAAATGTCTGTCTGTCTGTGTATGCTCCTCTGTGATTGGCTGGTAGCTCATCGTCATCACGGTAACCATGTGAAGACTGCGGTTGACGTGCGTCATAGTAATCCTGGCCCCCTTCATCGCCCCTCTGACTGGTCGTTCGCAGACACAGGTGGGCTTCTGGGATGGCATGGAAAAGCAGCAGTGCCCACCCCTCCATCACTAAGGCTATGGCCAGAGCGGGCTCTTCGCCGTCTGTCTCGCTGGTCGTGGTGTTTTTTCCAGGAGCTTTACCGTAGAGGTAAAACCCGAGCCATGCAGCCCAAACGAGGAGGGAGACAAGGCAGGAGAGGAAAAGCCAGACCCCATTGCAACTCCATCTGCGTCTCTTCTTCCTAGCTGCGTCGTCTACATGCCTTGCGCCACACAAAAGGACTCCAAGCGAGACTGTTGTCGATGTGAGCAGCAGTCCTAATGCGTAGCCGCAGATTAGTGCAAAGTCCAGCGGTGGATAATCGCAGGCGCTGCGGCCCTCCCGTGCCACCGTCAGTAACAGCCACTCTCCACTGATGACTCCCTGGACGAGTGCAAGACCGAATGCTAGCGCCGAGAGTGAGCCGCCTGATGGGCTGCGTTTCCCTGTTGCAAGCTTCCTTAGTCGTACTGCCTGCACCAACAGGCACGAAAAACACAAAGCGAAAAGTGAGCTCCACAGCCCGCGGCGCAACACACACACCGTCTCGCCATGTCCCACCATGAACGCCAGAGACAGGCAGAACAGGCCAACTGTACTCAGCAGCAGCAGCAGGAGAGGTCCGACACCGCTGCGCCGCTCTGGCTCAGTCACCATTTTCAGCTTTGATAGCAGAATAGCGAAAAGTACGAGAGCTGAAATGGCACCACCACATGCCACGGCCTCTAAAATAACCCCCCACACAGACTCGAGGTCACACAGGAGCCGGTAAGATGGATGGACACCTGAGCCACACCCTTTGGGAGGGGGATGAGATTCTGTAGGAGATGAGCATCCAATGCAGACAAGCAGAGAGAGAAGCACAGCGAGGGTGGGAATGATCGCCATAGCTGCGGGGAAGAGAAAATAGAGAAAAGTTTAATTAAGCAATATGACTGTAAAGGAAGCACTGCTATAATGAATATCAGCATGGCTGTACTGAAGTACTGAATGCATCAGAGCCATCCTGATATTCAGCACAACAGTACAGCCTCAAGTGTGACATTGCTTTTTTACAACTGTTCCACAAACATATTTAACTTATAAATGTATTTATTTAACCAGTTACTTTACTCCACCATCACATATCCCTCCACCACTGACAGCACTAACTAACTGTTTAATGGGTGAAAATAGTTTTTAATTCTTACCGGTATTATGTAGCCAAAAGTTGAGGGGAATAAACTATAGAGGTGGTGGACCGTTCTGTATATCTCATAAGTTTCTCATAAGAATATCAGCTCTGTTAACTTTCGGGGTCTGGGGTTGAATCCCAAATGTCGTTAAATTGAAAGCTATTGTATTTGTAGGGTGTTCAATCCCTTGTTCCGCACACCAAAGAGTGCCCTTGATCAGGGATAAGAGAGCGATATGGGTTTCAAGTCAAGTCAAGTCAGGTAGGCTTTTATTGTCACTTCAAGCATATACAGTTTAGTACACAGTGAAACGAAACAACGTTCCTCCAGGACCAAGGTGCTACGTACAACATAAATTAACGGAAACTAACTAGCTAAGTAAGAAACCTAAAGATTCAGCCTTGTGTTAGAAGCTAGTTAACTCCAACTAGATTATGGGTCAGGGATAGCTCAGTGGTTAAAGCATTGGACTATGGTTCAGAAGTACCCAGATTAAAATCCCACGACCACCAAGTTGTCCCTGCTGGGCCCTTGAGCAAGACCCTTAACCCTCAACTGCTCAGATGTATAATGAAATAAAAATGAGATGTAAATGTATGGACAGCTGCATCTCTTCGGGGTCTGGGATAGCTCAGTGGTTAAGGCATTGGACTATCGTTCAGAAGATTCTAATCCCATGACTGCCAAGTTGTCCCTGTTGGGCCCTTGAGCAAGGCCCTTAACCTAGGGTTAGTCTGTCAATACAAATGTAAGTTGCTCTGGATAAGAGTGTCTGCCAAATGCCTCAATGTACTCACACTGTTAGATAGTATAAGATGTGAGATATATGTACATTTTGGTTACATTACAGCACGTAAGAAACAATATCAACTTATAAAAATATAAAATATATGAATGGAAAAAAGCACATAACTACCAGCGATTGATAATCCTGTGGATGAAAACGCAAACAGAAGGCCCACACTTGTCAAATTATATCCCCGTTTCTCCCCGTTGTGCAGAACGCCGTAGAACAGGCTATGCAATAGAAGTCCATATCACATGGCCTGCTTGTTCACAAAACACAATAACTTTCCAGTGACCGAAAAACCAGACCTCTGAAGATAGTAAGAAGCTTGATTAGATATATATCAGGTTCCTTTTATTTCAAGCTGGCGCAAGCAACCTGTGTCCATGGAGCCATCCTGACCGGTGCCAAGCATACAAGCTGGCGACAGTGTGACTGCATGGAAAATGTTCTCCTGGCACACATTTGACTCTCACATTGGAGAGCGCCCAATGTGACCTCCTCGGAATAATGTCTCTGGGGTGGAGGATGGATGGCTATGACATGTCACACGGCCTAAAATAACTACCAATGCCCCTGCTGAAACACAAGACACTCCCAGGATAAAAATAATACACCGGGTCATGAGACATGTAGGGTCCAAGGGATCTGGTGTCAGCTGGTTCATTGCCTCTGTGGCTAGCAGAATCCCTGAAATTCAACCCTGTCAAGCACCGGAACTTGGTGGAAGTGTTTGTTTGAGGACACGATCCAGTCTGAAGCAGTGCTCATGTGACACAAACAAGTCTCCTTGAGTTGCGAGAGAGTTGGAGCCAGGCGTGGCTCTCAGTGTCTGCTTTTCAAAACACATCAACTGCTTTGAGATTAAACCGAGATCTAGAGGCACAACACACGTGCCGGGTCAGATTATGTCGGATGATTAGTCCAAAAGAACACGTGTTGGTTTGTGGATGTGGAAGACGGCAAATAGCGTTTTCCTTTGTTTAGCAGGCGGGAAAAAAATATCGTTCTCATTCCATCAGAATTTCTTATTCTGAATCGCAGAGGAAAACATGATATTACTTACATTCTAGCGTAGTCTGTACATATGGTTTCTCTCTTGGTCGGTGTTGTGGGTTGCCTCGTGTTTAGGAATGTGCTGTTGTTAAGTCTGTTTATAAGAACAACAACAGGCTTAAAACACGTAGCATCCTGTGTTAGTATCGCGGTATATTATTTTACATCAGTACAGTATCAGACAGATGATCTGACACCAATAGCGGTATCAATGCATCCATAGGTTTTACGTTTTATATACTGTATATATATGAACATGCAACATGTGCAGCGCGTCTTTCCTCTGACATGTGCGCTAGCATTTCTTCTTGTTTATTCTCTTCTGTCCTGCGGGATGGAGGGATGGACGGATGATGTCACGCTATTGTTTTGTCTCGCGCTCCAAGAGGCCTCCCGGTCGCGCTAGGCCAAACGGGTTTCTATGACAACCGGAGACATGCGTGGGATGCCCGACACGGAAGTGAGGCGAGTTTATATAAGGCGCGATTACCGTGACAACCACACGCACACACGCACACACACACACGTGTACACACACATGAACACACACACACGAGACATTGCAGTAAAATCGGTTTTGTAATAAGCTCTCACATTTCTCTCTCTTTCACACACACACACACACCCCTAAAAATAAATAATACATAATTTAGTTGTTTCTTTTTTCAAAGAAAATTAAAGGTTGCTTAATTGACAGGACAGATATGATTGTCAAAGCTCGGTTACAGACTTTGGGAGCAAGTCGGAAAATAATAAGCTGTTTACGACTCTCTCTCTCTCTCTCTCTCTCTCACACATACACACACACACCCCTTTCTCTCTCTCTCTCTCTCTCTCTCTATATATATATATATATATATATATATATATATATAAAGAAGTCGGAAAATAATTCTAGGAATAAATGGAGTGAAGCAAAATTTACACACAATTAACAATACAGTCAAAAAGAGACACTGGTGATGAAAAGAGAGAAGAGAACGACAATAATAATAATAATAATAATAATAATAATAATAATACCTCTCTCTCCTCTCTCACACCCCTCTCTCTCTCCCCATTACTCTCCCCCTCTTTTCTCTCACTCTCTCCCC
>JAQMYJ010000010.1:4256499-4270279 GCA_030014305.1 Clarias laeviceps
TATATATAAATCTAGTTAATTCTTTGTTTTGCATGGGAAAAGAATAGCCAGAAATTAGCCATAAGAGACATATTTGCACCTCTGGTGATCTGTACTGTAGGTCAACACCAGCCAATCAAATCCCTGAACCATTAGTGGCTTTATCAAACTCAAACTGCTTTTTTCATTGAAATCTTGACGTTCCAGTAAATTGATATTTGTAGATCTAAATAATATATTAGCCTGTAAGTTAACAAATATTGTCTGGATGCCTTCCTTGTTAGCTTGCTAACATGAAGGCTCACAAATATAACAATGTTAGGTCAACAGTTAGCTTGTGTTATCATATCAACCAGTGCTTGGCCAGGTTATCGGTATGCTGGTGCTGTCACTGACGCTAACAAACTTAAATACTTAAGAAATACTTAAGTTTGTTAGATTCAGTAAAAGTGTACATGAAAATAATAAATAAAGTAAGCTAGAACATGAGCTTTTTAGCTAACTGGTGTGATGGTGGGCTTACAGCCAGTGAACACACATTAGCTAGAACTTGATGCTAACCGCTCACGCACACAGGCTCACATACACCGTCCTACCTGCATCCTCTGTGTGTATGAGAAGGGAAACAGGTGTATTCACAGGCCCAAATACACCTGTATACACTCGAGTGGTGATAATAGAATATAACAGCACTGGGACATTGTACTATATGTATCGCTCTGCGTCCCAGGTGTTCTAACAACTGTTGAATAACTGTCAGTCACAGCATTGGTGTAAGCAGGTCGGGCGATCCGCAGTACTGAGGAGAGAGTAGCTGCATGCCAAGACCCACATTCACAACCAGTCATTAATGGATTTTAGCCAGAAAACACATCTGACATCATTGTAATTTTAATCAGTGTCTACTTAAAAATTGCCTCTAAGTTGTTTCGAATTGCCCCATTGTTTTATTTCTGCCAAAGGCAATCTAGAAAGCTTACTAACTTCTAACACAAGAGTGAATCCCAAATCCTAAATCAAAAGTGCACTAGCCTTCTATTTAACACTATTTGGGATTTAACCCCAGAACCCAGCTGATATTCTGAAGTGGAATACTGTAAGTGGAGCTATGGGTCAGGGGTAGCTCGGTAGTTAAGGCATTGGGCTATGGTTTGGAAAGTCCCAGATTCAAACCCCACGACCAACAATTTGTTCCTGTTAGATCCTTAAGCAAGGCCAGTAACCCTCAGCTGCTTAGATGTATAATGAGATAAAAATGTAAGTCGATATGGGTGTCTGCTAAACGTAAATAACGAGAAACTTATGAGATTTACAGGTCTGTCCACCATATACATGGTGCGTAATAACTTAAGCTTGACTGTAGCAACTGTAATAATTTCACTTTGCATTTTGCCTATTTACATCGCATCGTGAAATAAAACCAATCAAGATGGAATTAGAATTAGATTCGAAGGGCAGTTTTATTTTAAGAGTTTTAATAAAAAATATCGGATGTTTTTTCTTTTTACAATTTTCTCAGGCTCAAATATAATTGGACAAACTAACAATCATAAACACTAGGATTACTTTTAAGACTGAAGAATGCAAGAAGCCATATACATCACCCAATTTTTTTTTACTCCTTTGAGCTGCTTCACCAGGACTTCACTACTGCAGTTCCATCATTACAGTAGGTGCCGCTGGTAGCATAAGGGAGAGCCATCTATTGACAAAGTTTAATCTCTGTAACACCTACAGTTTGATCTGGATTATCGTTTATCACAGATTAAAAAAAGGTGTTGCTAGATGCCAAGGGAGAAAGGAGGGGCATTGCTTTCACCACATGTACCCTCATGCCTTCATTCTCTTCCTTCTTCATAACATGAGGTCTTGTCTGTAATCTGATTTAGTCTCCTGTGTCTGTCAGAAAGGAAGTGACTGAAATAGAGCACGAAGGTACAGTAAGTATCTCTCTCTCTCTCCGTGCGTGTGTGAGTAAATGTAGGTTTAAAGTAGGCAACATATTACATGGAAAAGTATATTTTTTCTTTTTTTGTGATCATAAAATATGATGTGATTGATTTTATTTTTATTGATTTATTTTTTCTGAATAATTTTTGACAATGACATTAGACATTTTTGCAGATATGCAGACAAAAGGTACTTGCTATATAATTATATAGTACTGTAAATAACTAAATGCATCATTATTTAAGCTTTATTGATCAATTATTATACTTTTATCAGCCTGATGAATAATTATGTATATAGAGTCGAGGGCTGCATTCCTTTCTTTTACACTCAGTTGTGCATATTTACAGTATCAGTCAAATCTTTTTTACTTTAAATTTGGATTTCATTCTTTTTACTTTTTTTCTTCCTCCCCATATTCTTTACAGAAGCATCAGGATAAGCACCTTAGCAACCTGATCTGCTTCCACACAACATGGCTTATGTAATCAATCAGCCTGCGCCAGCAGCTGTGATCATTGAAAATCCATCTCCCCTATTTCTCCAACCTGCTTCTCCACATGTGATCATTGACCAGCATTCAACTCCACCTGTAGTAGTGGACCAGCCCCCTGGTAAGATTTTACACACAAAAAAATAAGACCATAAAGCAAAAAAAATTTTTTTAACTAAAACGTGAAAATACGAGCAAATTCAGAAACTTTTTAAAAGCTTTAGCTGTAATACTCACTGTGCTGAGTTTACACACTCTCTACTTATTCCCTCTTTTCTTATGTAAGATTTCATGCTGTAATACTCATTAAAAATAAATGTGCATTTTTGTAATTGCAGTAATGCAGTCTCCTATGAAATCCTTACCTGCATCAATGAAGTGTCAATTCTGCCAGCGGCAGGTTGTCACGGTTACTCGACCTGTCAATGGACTCCTTACCTGGACAATTTTTGGGACACTCTTTGTCTTCTGGTAAGAGATATCATACTCTCACACTCTTTCACATACACATAAAACACGGTCACACACCACTTTACAGTAGTATTTCTCTGCCTTCTCTCTGCAGCATCTGGCCATGCTGCTTGATTCCTTTCTGCACAAAGTCCTGCAGGGATGTCGAACACTCCTGCCC
Source organism: Clarias laeviceps (assembly GCA_030014305.1). Lineage (NCBI taxonomy): Eukaryota > Metazoa > Chordata > Actinopteri > Siluriformes > Clariidae > Clarias > Clarias laeviceps. The sequence goes on from JAQMYJ010000010.1 coordinate 4,259,553, forward strand.
CAACTGCAGGAACATCGTCCACATCCACAAACGGATGTGAGACATTTCACACAGGAAAATCTGGAAAACCTGAAGAACATCATAAACTCAAGTGAAGTCTGGAGAAGAACGAACAATCCTGTTTTTCATAACATGTAATTAAGTAAAAATTTTTGTAATTGAATAGGAATTGCGCCACCTCATGCCACTGAGGTTACAGGAAATTTGCTTTGCTCTAAACAGACCAGTCACATTGTTGCCTTAAACAGACCAGTCACATTGTTGTTGAGGAAAAATTTTTAAATGCTTTCTTTAATCTGCTACATGCATTCTTGCATCTAGCACATTCCACTGCTTGAGTCTCGATGTCAAAAGCTCAGCTTTCTTAAGACCAAGTCGTTGAGGTCTTTCTGGTTGGGGTAGTATGGGTTTTCCCCGCATACTGCATCTCTGTAATCTGGATCAACAACTTCTTCATCCTCTTCTGAAGTGTTGTCTCTTTTAAAGACAGCTGATCTTTCTTTAGAAGAGTACTGTAGGCACTAGGAGTTCTGTGCTGTGTGGCACTGGGGTGATGGATGATATAATATCTGGATATATGATAGCAGGTGCATTCTTCCCACGTCAACCATGTGAAAAAAACTGTTGCTTCAAGAAAATTCTGGAAACTCCTAAAAACCCCTACAAAATTATACTTCAGCAGCTAACTCCTGAATTTAAATGGAATTTTAAAAACAATTTTAAAGAGTTTCAAAAAATTGCTGTTCAGATCACAAAAATAAAGTATAAGCAGAACTAATAAAATAATTGCAGATACAATCAGGAAATACAATGTTAATAATGATAGAATTAAAAAATGTTTTGCCTCTGTTTATAGAGGTAATGAAATAGTTGGCCAAATATTAGGTTTATATTAGGCTTAGGTGATGCCGTTGTGTAGGTAATCAGTGTAAATGCTTGACACTTGGTCACACCTCTTTATAAGATCTCTGAATGCTTCACTCCACATATCGAGATATCGTCCAGTGCCAGACTACAATGCAGCACCATGCCACTCTGGTTTTCTATATTAGGAAGATTATATCATATGAGTTGAAAGTATACCAAATAAGGATTCATTTAGAGGCTAAGTTTGTATTAAGTTTTAAATTTAATATTGAGTGATATTTTGAGGAAAAATTTCATGGGAGTGTTATTGAGAGTGAATTGAAGTATTTCAAGAGAGATCAAATCGGGGGAGATTTTATGTTGTGAATGTGGCAGAGGATGCATTTGAGTTTTAACAGTACAGACATTTAGTTACATTTGTATCCTTTAAATTATGAATGACTCGCCTTGCATCACCCAGGCTCCTTTATGTCTGCTCAGCTGTTCCTCACTGTTTCATACAAGCATTCCACTTGGTCAGGACCAAGTGAGAGTAAGCCCAGTTCAAGATAGTAGGACAACAAAAACTATAAAATATTTATATTTTAAGTTATAGCTTTAGATAGTTGCCTTTTTTCTCTCTCTTTTTTTTTTTTTTTTACTTTTGATTGGCTAACACTAATACTAACTCTAATCTTTTATGATTGGCTGATGAATGATACTTGTCACAACTGCAGTTCAATGTACCTGTCATATGAATACCTACAGTAGCACAGTCTCTTGTAAATAAATGTGACTCCCTACTCTACTGTGTCCTACAAGTTTATGTTTGTCAGTCTCATTACACACTTTTACTTTAAGGCTTTAATAGAATGAAAAAAAAATTTATGGATCAACATATAGTGGGACCTCGGATTAGGAGCATAATTCATTCCGGAAGCGGGCTCGCAAAATTTCCCATAAGAAATAATAGAAATTCAAATTATTCATTCCACAGCTCAAAAAAATAAATACATAAAAATAATTAACACAAAATATAAAGTAAAAATAAAACAAATTAACCTGAACTTTACCTTAAAAAAAAAGGAAAAATAAATCCAGACAGATAAGTGTTTCCATTTATGCGCACAGGCGCTGTGTGGGTGTTTTTCTCTCTCTTGGGCTGCGGAGTGTGTGTGTTATGTGTGTGCGGTGTCAAATTACATGCGCGAGCACACACATAACATTCACACTCTAACACTGACACATAACACACACACTCTAACACTGACACTAAAGACGAGAGAGAGAGAGTGTGTGAACCAGCGCGGTGTCAAATTACACGTCTGCACACACATAACACACACTCAAACACAAACTAAAGACGAGAGAGAGAGAGAGAGTGTGTGTATGTGTGAGAACCGGCGCGGTGTCAAATTACACGCGCGCACACCCATAACACACACTCCGCAGCACAAGAGAAAGAAAAACACACACACACGGATGTTGATTATACCAGTAAGAGACGAGCACTAAGACCCAGCAGGGGAGACGATTACCCGCAGCACAAGAGAGAGAAAAACCATTGGCTCAGTCGTGATCACGTGACGCTCGGCGTCAAATCAAGAAGCGCATGCATGATACATGATACTCGGTGCTCGTAAACCAAGACAATGCTCGTTTTTCAAGTCAAAATTTATAAAAAATCTTTGCTCGTCTTGCGGAACACTCGTAAACCGCGTTACTCATAATCTGAGGTTTTACTGTATTTAAATTTAAATTAGGACCAGAATTTCCACTCAAGTAAAATATTTATGTTGAGTAAAACAAATAACGATAAATAATAATAAAACGTATCATTACACCAGTTAAATAGAATCATTAGTAATTAAAATTATTTTTAAACAGACATAATAGCAATATGTAAAAGCTAAACAATGTCTAGGAAAGCGTACATAAAAGGAAAAAAAAACAATTAAATAATGTATATGAATAGGTTTCCATCCCATATTTTCAAGGTATGGTAAACTCAATAAGGACTACTGCTTTGACTTTAAGGGACCACATGTTGTCCTCTCTTACTGGGGCTCCCTCCCCTTACTGGAGAACTGGAGTTGCCTGCCATGATTAATTACCATGTTCAATTCTTGGTCAGAGGAAAAAGAGCTACACGGTTTCTCCTGGACTGGTGCTCTTTCCTCCACCTTCCTTGACAAATTGAATGTATTACTCCACTTGTGGTATTTGGCCATTGCTTTTCTGTCTGCACCCTTCAGTATCTTGCCCAGTTCTTCTCAACCTGGTTATGGTACCACCTGTAATGCTCCTGAAAAAATGATGTGCTGAAGGCTTTCTTTTGGGAGTGTTGAGAACTAGCAGCATCCCTCATTCACAAACCACTGGTGGAGTTTCAGAGGACGAGGAAGTGTGTTTTATACTGACCTAATGAGAAAGCTGATTCTTGCCTGTGGGAAATTACAAAAATAATCCTCAGCACTTTACTGGATAGATTTTAAGAAAACTGAGCAAATATTTTCGAAGAATAAAAGAAGATGAAATAATCAGACGTTTTATTGATTTGCTTAAACACACAAGCTCTATTATGGAGTTTTTTTTATATTTGACAGTACTTATTATTACCTACTGAATTTATGTTCCCAGTTTCTGTTTCTATTTTTGTTTATGTCTAATCTACATAAGCTGTGAATGGCATAAAAATTGTGTCAACAATATTATGCTTTATTGCTATTTTAGCATTTGGATTACATAAAATGTATGTTATTCTTTTCTATGACACGTGTCTCAATTATAGTAATCCAAAAGTCAGAATCTGAGATAAGACACCTGGATAAAAAATTTGAAGAACACCAGGTGCTTATTAACTTTTTCCTACTTAATTGTGACAAGACACAAATACTGGTGACCATATGCAGCTTTCTGATCACACAGTAACCCTGGATGATATTTCTGTTTATTATGTGCAGTAGTAAAGAACTTGGTGTGATTATTGACTCCAGTGTTTCATTTGAAGCTGATATAGATAATATTACTGGGATGGCATTCTTTCATATCAGAAATATTGTATTTCCTGTTTGACTTTACCAGTTTCTCACACTGTTTTGTAGGAATTTGTCTCATTATACTTTACAACATTGCTTCAGTTCATTGAGGTTTTTGGGCATTCGCTTATGCACAGTTCTCCTTTCCATCGACTTTTAATTGGGTTGAAGTCTGGACATAATTAGGTCATTCCAAAATCTTGATTCTTACATTTTCAGCCATTCTGATGTAGATTTACTGGTGATATTTGGATCATTGTTCTGTTGCATGACCCAATTTCGACCCAGCTTTAGTTTGAAAGTGGTTTTAACTTTTGACTGCTTTTATAGAGGGCTGCACACCTGCTAATGATCAATTAAATCAAGGACTGATGACCTGAAGCACCTGAAACTTACCTCCTTAAATCCCATGGAGGCAGTAAGGGCTACTAATTATTGGCCATGTGTTTATACATTACTGTAATTATGGCATAGTGCAAAAAAAATTATATTTTGTTCATCTGAGGTTATATTTGCCTATTAAAATGACGTCCTAGAATCACACAAAAACACATTTAAAAATGAAAGAGGGGGTAATAACTTTTACACATGATTGTAATCAAAAGTAAAATCATACTTCTGAGTCATAGTCATAGAATGTATCTGAAGCTGGCAAATCAATCATCTGGTAGAGATCCTAATCTCCTAATATTTAGGTAATTTTTTTCACTGTTCTCCACATGCTCAGTCGGGTTCCTTCTGGTCCTCTGGCTTCCTCAACCAGTCTAAAGACATGCATAACGCTTGGAGATTTTTTTTGCCATATGGCGAGGAGCTTCATCATGCTGCAAAAAGCGTCAAATTGTTCTTGAATGGTTTGGAGAAGTTGCTTTCGGAGCATGTTTTTGTATAATTTTTTTTTACTCATGGCTGTGTTCTTAGACAAAATTGTGAGTGATCCATCTCATTTGGCTGAGGAGCAACCCCACACATGAATGGTCACAGAATGCTTTACTGTGACACACAACTGATGGTAGCACTTCATACATTCCAAGAAGGGAAGCAAAGAAGCCACTTCTCTCCAGGATAAAAACTAATATTTTGCAAAAGGTGACTGCTGAGGACTGGGGTAAAGTCACCTTTGCCTGATGAATTCCCTTTTCTGATTGTTTGGGGCATCCAGCAAAAAGCTTGTCCAGTCCTGTGTCATGCCAAGAGTACAGTATCCTGAGCAGCAGACTTTGTGAGAATTAATATTTATGTCACTCTCAAACACTTTTGGTCATGACTGTGCCTGAGTCAGACAGACAATAACCTGAGCTCAGATACTAAAATGTGTTTTTGCTGCAGTAAACCCTCATTTCGCTAAACTGCCCTTATATCATACACAAACCAGATTTCTGAATAGCATATTTTACATACAGTACATACTCTCTCCCACACACTCAAACCAGGGGCCCAGTGTGTGATTGACATTCAGTGCTTGAGATTGTGCTGATTAGCTAATCTTAAAAGGACAGACAAGTAGTTTCAGTGAACTAGTCAACTTGATGAATGAACTTTCCCCCCATATTTTATGAACAGTTTAACAATTTTATAATAAAAAATGGCCTTTTCCCCCCCATTACAACATATAATGCCTTTAGCGCGTCCATTACAGCACATTGGTGTCATATATGCTGTCCTGGCATTGTTCACTTGATCAAGGGATGACTTCAGTAATATTTATGATAAACGGTAACATAGCAGAGCTGTAAAAGCGAATGCCCATAAACCTTAATAAACTGAATCAATGTTGTAAAGAAGAATGGACCAACATTTCTACATAATGAAGTGATGAGAGACCAAGTCATACAGGAACTGATTACTTGGAGTTATGGATCTGCAAGCTACTCAGTCATGGGCGTAATTATTATTGTACACATTGTTTTCTTTTTTAAATAATGTTTTATGTATCTGTGTGTGTGTGTGTGTGTGTGTGTGTGTGAGTGGGTGTGTCAACATATGTCAGACTCAAAAAGATCATAACAGCAAGTCATGTGCCGCATTCCAGGGGCAGTTTTTCATTATTTTTCACAAGGAAATGAATTTCAGCAGAAAAACTAAAGGAAGCTTCTTCTTCTCTTTACCAACATCTGGGGCTGGTGTACGCAAGGAATTTCAGTTGCTTCAGCGATGCATTGTGATGCAGCGACGCGGACACTGTCTAAAGTGAAGTAACACACAATTTAATTTCTAATCTTTAAATGAAAATTTCAAAAGCCTGGTGTCATTGTGTTTATGAAAATAACATTAAATTAAATAGGTTTTTAGAAAACAACAGTACAACAAATAGTTTTATTTTATTCAATCATTCGTTTATTCATTTTTTTCACATTTATTATTCACTTGCTGCCTAATACAGTATATCCCACCCATTTCCAGCCGCCATTGTAATGAGATATTGAAAATGTAGCTACAGTAAGAAGGGTCAGATTATACTGGTTAGGTGATTCGGTCAGAGAAACTCCGAGAAAACTGTACGTAGCTCTGGTGGAATGTTTTCAGACTGCAGTAATACCAAAAGTGATCATAGAAAGGAAAACTGGCAACAGGGACATGGGTGGCCAAGGCTCACTGATGCATGTGGGGAGTGAAGGTGGCCTGTGTAGTCCGATTGAATAGATGGCCACATAATTTTGAAGTAAAAGAAAATTATAAATGGTTTTCTAAATTTTTTACAAATAAATATCTGAAAAAATGTGTGCATTTGTATTCAGCGCTCTGAGTCAATACTTTGTAGAACCGCCTTTCACTGCAATTACAGCTGCAAGTCTTTTGGTTTATGTGTCTACCAGTAATACCCATTTCCCATTTTTCTCTGTAAAATAGCTCAAGCTCTTGGCAGATTGGATGAAAAGCATCTGTTAATAGCCGTTTTTAAGTCTTGCCACAGATTCTCAATTGGATTTAGGTCCGAACTTTGCCTGGGCCATTCTAACATATTAATATGCTTTGATCTAAACCATTCCATTGTAGCTCTGACTGTATGTTTAGGGTCATTGTCCTGCTGGAGGGTGAACCTTTGCCCCAGTTCCAAGTTCAATTTAATTCAATTTAATTTGTATAGCACTTTTAACAATTGTCATTGTCGCAAAGCAGACTTACATCAAAAACGATTATGAAAATTTGTTGAAATGTGAAAAATGTGTACAGTATGAATCAAAATTATTAGATAGTCCCTGATGAGCAAGCCAAGGGTGACAGTGGCGAGGAAAAACTCCCTGAGATGGCAGTAAGAAGAAACCTTGAGAGGAACCAGACTCAACAGGGAACACATCCTCATTTGGGTGATAACAGATAGCAGGAATTGTTTTGCAGTCATACTGTGTGTTAGGCAGCTGGAAGTTCATGCTGGAACTTTTAAGTTAATATGGAGTCCAGGTGATTTTGGAGTCATTATCGAGGCTGGTAAGATTGCCCTGTATTTGGCTCTATCTATCTTTCCATCAACTCTGACCAGCTTCCTTGTCCCTGCTGAAGAAAAGCATCCCACACCTTGATGCTGCCACCATGTTTCACGATGGGGATGGTGTGTTCAGAGTGATGTGCATGTGATTTTGCATTAAAGCCAAAAAGTTACATTTTGGTCTTATCTGACCAGAGCACCACATGCTTACTCCGTCTCCACAAACTGCAAATGTGACTGCTTATGGCTTCCTTTCAACAATAGGTTTCTCCTTGCCATTCCCCCATAAAGGTCATATTTGTGGAGTGCATGACAAATAGTTGTACTGTGGACAGATTCTCGCAACTGAGCTATGGATCTCCTCAGCTTCTCCAGAGATACCATGGGCCTCTTGGCTGTTTCTCTGATTAATGCTCTCCTTGCCTGGCATGTCAGTTTACGTGCATCATGTCTTGGTAGGATTGCAGTTGTATCATACTCTGGCCATTTTTGGATGATGGATTGAACAGTGCTCCGTGAGATGTTCAAAGCTTTTTTTTTTATAAACTAACTCTGCTTTAAACTTCTTCACAACCTTATCTCTGGTGTCTGGTGTGTTACTTGAGCTTCATGAATGTTCTTTCACAAAGGCTCTTTAACAAACCTCTAAAGGGGTTCACAGAGCAGCTGTATTTTTACTGAGATTAAATTACACACAGGTGGACTCTATTTACTAATTTGGTGAATTCTGAAGGCAATTGATTTCACTGGATTTTAGTTAGAGGCTTCAAATCCCCTTCCCATTCCCACTATGAATGCCTAGTGGGATCTAGTCAGTGAAGAAAGACTATGACTGAGTTTCTATTAGAGTTTGCTAATGTATTTGAGTTTTGGGCTTACTATCCATTCATTTCAATTGAATGGAAAATTACAGTGACATGACATTGACCCCTTTAAGTAAATTAATTAACAACAGTTCATATAACAACAATATGATGTGTTATCAGAACATGTGTGCATGAATATGAAGTACATGTGCTTTTGAGACAGGATTGAGATTTGGACTAAACCATGGGGTGTTTCCAGCATTATGGATGTGACATTTAAACTCATATTGGTAAACAAAAAGCCTGCATAGCACAGATTAGTGTTAGTGTATTAATTTGCATAACTTGTAATCTCTTCAGCTAAAACAAACAAATTCCTTAAAAATGTAATTATTTACATCCCAAAAATATACAACATGTTATTAGCTTTATGGGATGTGACATTAAACAGTGAATGAAGACGTTGAAGTTTCGAGTTCCAAAAGCGCTCTTCAGAAAACCTATGGGTGACATTAAGGAGGGTTTGTCCAGTTCTTATAAGAAAGTTTATGGTAGATCAATTACATGGAGAACTGCAATTTGTGATTAACTTACTTGGTCTTTAAGGCAAATACTTTCTTCATAAATGCAAATGTATAGAAACAAAATCCTGCTTTGAAATATTTTTGTAACTACATGGCGTTTCATAGGCTACATGAACTGCATTTCAATTTTAGATTTGTGTTTTACCTCTGATTTTGTTCTATATTGTATTTTCTGTAACATTTATTCATTTTTATTGTCTCTATTAAATAAAGATAAAAAATAAACGAAATAAAAAAAAAACAGTTTATGGTTTGGCTCAAAATGATTATTGAGCTCAATGTTTTGAAAACAGTGACATTTAGTGGACAGAACTGTTACTTCTCTTCAGACATGGCTAAATAGACATGACACTATATACAGGGTGGGTGAAAAGTAATTAGGCATTAAAAATTGGCAAATAAGTCCATCTTTCTAATACAAATTTATTGAAACAAAGTATACATGTACTTTATTGCATCTTTAAAATCTCAAAAAAAAAAAATTCAATGTAGGCACCAGTGGTGTCAACCAGTTTCTTCAAACAGCTGTAGATGGAATGCAAAGTCTTCTGAAGTAAATCATTTGGGATATTGCTGAGAACCTCCTGAATCCATGCCATGAAGTCCTCCAGTGTGCAAGCCTTTGTCCTGTACACCTTTGACTTTGTGTAGCCCCACAGGAAAAAAATCACATGTAGTGAGATCTGGACTTCTTGGAGACCATTCATGAGTCAACATCCCAGCCAACATGCTGGAAAATGCTGGTCTAACCACACAAGTACAGTAAGGGGTGGTGCTCCAGTGATACTACAAGATCTACAACCATTAAATATTGCCTAATTAATTTTCACCCATCCTGTAGAGCAAGGCTTCCTGTCCTGTGAATTCTAATATTTTTCCTGCTCAATCACATCCACATGAATTTAGATTTCTTTTTTAATTAGATGATTAATAACCTCATTGGGGTCCAGTGGGGTCAAAAGTTCACATTCATATTCAGAAATATATACTCAGATCACTCATTATTTAAAAAATATATTATAAACACTCATTATAAAAATAAAAAAAAGTTACACATATAAACTATTAACTATTAACACTGTTTTAGCTGTCTCAGGTTCGCAACTGACACTGTCCTAAACATATATTGTACAACAAGAATTAAGTTTAATCAGCTCTTTTTTGTATCATTTTTTAAATAAAAAATTATGTTTAACTCTAGAATAAATGAACTATTCCTGCATACAAACAAATGCTGAAGATGTTACCCTTTTCTTTTTGTTGTTAATGTTTTATTTTATTTGAATTGAAATGTTGTAACCTTTACGTTTGGTGATATTTAAAGGAAATACAGTATGAAGCCAAGTGAGCCTTATTATTAATGCTTGCTTATGATTTAATCCATAAGCTGTAATGATTTCAATATTATTCTGTTGACAATTTTTTACATTTATTTAAATATTGAATATAACCACAATAAACAAGCTGCAAGAAACAAGGACCCTTTGCAGGTAGCCCCCTAATATCTAGTTTTTGTCAAATTGCTAAGAGCACATACAGTTGTGTTCAAAATAATAGCAGTGTGTTGATATATCCGTATAATAACTTTTCATTTAAAATCACATAAATGCATTGGACCTCCTGCACATTCTATTCTGAATCACAACATGAAGAAAAATGTGCTAAATGGATTATTAGTCTGTTCAAAAAAATAGCTGTGTCATCATTCATCTTTACAAAGTGATGAATTTACCATTTAAGCAAAAATGCTTGAAGTTTAATCTTTCTTGTGCATCTCTGAACTAATATTTAGTTGTATAACTGAAAATTGTTGTATATTTAGTTGTTGTATATTTAGTTGTTATTTTCTGAGAACTGCTTCACATCTGTGACTATTGTACTACACGCCACTATTCCTCTGCATTTCTTGGTTTTGCCTCAGAAACAGCATTTTTATTGTCAGGCCACAACTTGTTGGTCTGGAACCAAGATGCTGCTTGCTTACTGGTGTGTCTGGGGTCGTTGTCTTGTTGAAACACCCATTTCA
>JAQMYJ010000010.1:4307417-4319517 GCA_030014305.1 Clarias laeviceps
GTGTATATCTATATATAGATATATATATATATATATATATATATATATATATAAGTATATTTTCCTCATATATATATATATATATATATAGACACTTAGAGGATATAGACACTTAGAGGGAAAAAAAAGCATACACACTTCAGGAAAAGAATATATACTTACAGTATATATACTTATGTACACTCATGTCTATCAATTTTTGAAACAGTTTTTTTGGCATTTGGCCTCTGTAAACCACTTTGTTGTATTTGAAATGATTGAAATGAACATTCAAGACTTGCGCAAAATCAAAAACTTTGGTTTTAATTCAACGTTTTTGACGAATGTGTTCCATTGACTTTCAGGAATTATATCCATTTTCATAAGACGTAAGCATATTTTTTTGAGGGGTCATAAATAATAAGGAGTTGCCAGGGGGCCAGGTGTGGTCACAGAAGAGAACTAAAGTGGATCATCACAGATTTCTGTCCATAATGAAAAAAGAACCCAACATCAAATCATGTTGAGAACATTCATGAGGAAGTAGGCATGTCACTGTCAAAGTCTATGGGTTTATGAAGGAACCACTGGTAATGCTCAAGAACAGAAAGGCCAGAAAACTGTGTCCGATTTTTTTGGAATGATGAAACCAAAATTAACTTGTACCATAATTATGGGAAAAGAAAAGTATGGAGAAAGAAAGGAACAGCTCATGATCCAAAGTACAGTATACCACATCATCTGTCAAAAATGGTGGAGGCAGTGTTATGGCATAAGCATGTTTGATTTCCAGTGGAACTGAGGAGTCACTGGTGTTTATTGATGACCTGACTGCTGATAAAAGTAGCAGGATAAATTCCGAAGTGCATAAGGCTATACTCTCTGCTCAGATTCAGTCAAATGTTGCAAAACTAATAGGACGTCATGTCATATTATAGATACATAATAATGGCCCAAAACATATGTTAAAAGCTACCGATGGCAAAGATATTTATCACTGGCCAAAGCAATCACCTGTTCCCACCCCATTAGAGCATATTCTTACTGAAGACAAGACTGAAGGCAGAAAGACCCACAAACAGCTGGCAGCTGCACTAAAGGCCTGGTGAAGCATCACGAGGGAGCAAACTCAGGATGTCAAATGGTTCTAGACTTTAGGTCACTGATTACAAAATATTTTCATCCAACTATTAAAGGCAATCCTAATGCTTGTAACAATGTTAGTTTGTTCCATTATTTATGAGCCCAATAAAATGGGTGTGTATATATGAAAATGTCTATAATTGCAAATTCCCGACTTGTTAAAGTCATACATTTGTCCGAATGATGGCACGGTGGTTATCATTGTCGCCTTGCATCTCCTGCGTCCGAGTTCGATTCCTGGCCAGGTTCAAATCCCATCTCTGTGTGCATGGAGTTTGCATGTGCTTGTGCTGGCAGTGCTTGGTGGGTTTCCTCCCACAGTCCAAAGACATGCAGATTAGGTTAATTGGCGTTCCCAAATTGTTTGTGTGTATGTATGTATATATGTACTGTATGTACTGTATGTGTGCCCTGCGATGGATTGGCACCCTGTCCAGGGTGTACCCCGCCTCGTGCCCTAAGTCTCCTGGGATAGGCTCAAGGCCCCCTGTATACAGAATTAAGCTTTATATATGATGAGATGAGACACTTTTGTCAAATTAAATGCATTAAAGCTGAAAGTCTTGACTTCACTCACATCATGAGTGCTTCACTACAAATTTTATTTGGTGGTGTACAGAGGTCAAATGCAAAAAACAAAAAGAAAGAAAGAAGAGTTTAGGCTGATTTGCATTTCCATAGTGGAAGATTGAGTGTGTGAGTGTGTGTGCTTGTGCCATGTAATAGGTTCATCCAGGGTGTCTCTTGCCTTGTGGCGTAAGTTGCCTGGGATAGGCTCCAGTCATTAGATTCATCACATATGTTAGCAGATAGCTTATTATAAGGCACAAAGCCAAATGGAGACAACTCACTACTTTGTTGCCTCAGGCCTGAATACTGTCCACCCTGTACTGCCATCATGCTTATTTATTACTGCTTGTGTCACAAATTTCTAATTTACACACTGTAATGGTAACGAAAAAGTCTGGTTTAACAGGTGATATTCAGGCCACAGGACTCTCTAACCTGCATGTCTGAACAAAACATGCAGCATAATTATGTATATATAATATATATTTTACATGTTTTAAAAGTAATTGTAATGATAATTAATATAATTGATGCCTGAAGCCTCTCTGTTTTTTTGTTTTTTTTAACCCTGTCATTTACCAATGCTGTTGCTGCTTAATTTTGAAGGGTTTAGGCCACACTCCTTTATAGTGACCCCCAGTTCTTCCCTCACAGACCAGCTTCAGCTTGTGGTTTACAAGCCTTTCTACTGGACAGCTGGTATCCTTTCTCATAACCGCCTACACGACTGCTTTAGGCCATCTACATATCAGATCACATGTCTCTGTGATGGAGTACAGGCTTTAGCTGGGTTGCATTCACTCAAGATTGCAATCAAGGTCACTTTGTAGCATGTTTATGTTGAAGCATAACTGAGATGTCATTTTTACAAATGAAAAAAAATATGAGCAGGAAGCGGTGTTCATACTGTACTTGTGTTTTGTTTGGCTTTAAATGGACGACGTGTGTTTGCATGCTTTCACGTTTGTATCTGTGAGTGTAGTGTAGTGTTATCATAAAATCAGAAAAATCTGACTTTTAACAATAATTTTTAATACAGAATCTCAGCATGAGGAACTCTGTGTATGATGTAGCTCATTATGAAAGGCTCTGAAAATAGTTTCTCATTTCCATTGCCTTGCCTATTTTATTTATTTATTTTTGTTCATTCATTAATATTCTGTAACTATTTTACCCCAGGAACGAGGAGGGCCATGAGGCAGAATGCCAGGCCATTGCATGGCACCATACTCTACTTACATATGACCTTTACTGTATGTGTTATTAACATTTAAAATCAAAACAAGTTACAGTGGAACCTTGGATTATGAGCATAATTCGTTCCGGAAGCGGACTCATATTCCAAAACACTCGTAAACAAAAAGGAAATAATGGAAACTCAAATTATTCATTCCACACCCCAAAAAAATTAATACATAAAAATAATTAACACAAAATATTAAGTAAAAAAAACAAATTAACCTGCACTTTACCTTTAAAAAAAGTAAAAATAAATCCCGACAGATAAGTGTTCCCGCGCAGGGGCTGTGTTTGTGTGTGTGTGTGTGTGAATCTAAAGTACTGTAGGCTCCCTTCTCCCTCTTCTCGTATTACACAGTTACCCTTTCTCCACTCACATGCGCACAAAACGAAAACACTGTTTTATCAGAAAAATAAACAAGAAATCTCTCTAATGACACTCAATTGAGCTACATTCTAACAGAATCTCTGCTGTAAAGTCAAAATAAAACAAATTAACCTGCACTTTACCTTTGAAAAGAATCACGACAGAGCAGTGTTTCTGTGTAGAGCAAAGAGAAAGTGTGTGTGTATGTGCCTGTGAAGGCGAAAGTAGGAGGGGTCTGTGTGTGTGCATGTGTGGCACGGGGTCCAATGACATGCACAAAATAAAATATGTTTTACACGCACACACGTGGTCACAGTGTTGTAGCAAACAGTACACGCGTGCATGGATGTTGATTTTACCAGTAAGAGACGATTCCCCACAATTCCGCAGTGCAAGAGAGAGAAAAACCGTTGGCTCAGTTGTGATCACGTGACATTCAGCATCAAAACAAGAAGCGCATGCGTGATACATGATACAAGTCATAATAAAGGTAATGAATGAATGAATGAATGAATGAATGAATAACTCAATGAATGAATAAACTAAAAGTAAGTAAGTAAGTAGGTAAGGATAAAACTACATAAGTAGGTAAATAATTAAGTAAGTAAGAACAAAACTACATACTGTAAGTGAGAAAGTAAGTAAGCAAGTAAAAAAGTAATAATTAATTAAGTAATTTAATAAAGAAATTATTTTAAAAATAAGTAAGTACAGTAAATACCTAAAATGAGTCCATAAGTAAAGTAAGTACAGACATAGAAAAGTCTCATTTATTAGACAATCATTTGTAAATCTTTAGTAAATTGGACGTGCAGTTATTAAAAATAATAATAATAATCTGTCATCCTAGTCTGTGCTGGCTTAATAGGTGGCGCTGGACTTTGTTTAAAGATACAAAATTGTGCAATGTCTGAGATCACAGTGGGTTAAGTTTGATTGGATCTGAGATTAACAAAAGAATTCCGAAAAGCAAAACTCCACATGAATTGCATAACTTGGCAAACAGGAACAAAAAGCATGTGATTTTTTTTTTTTATCAGGTATTTTAAAAGACAAAAAATAAAAATGTTTCCTTTTCCTTTTTCATTTGAATAACAAAAAACTCAATTGAACAAACTGTGCTTAAGTACAGTACAATTCCAGTATTTTACAGTACAATAAATCACTTGACGTTCAGCATCAAAACAAGAAGCGCATGCGTGATACATGATACTCGGTACTCGTAAACCAAAGACTTGTTCAATTTCCAAGTCAAAATTTATTAAAAACCTTGACTAGAAGCATTTTTATTGTAAAGCACTGTTGTTTTTAGGAGCCAGATTATATTTTATAACTTTCCACAATGAGTATTATATTAGGTAACATCAGAGTCAATGCACCAGAATTTATTTTTCAAATATGAAGAAAATTACACCTTTGAACAGTATATCACATACATGCAAATGTGCAAAGGCAAGTATAAATATGTAAAATAAGGCATTTTACAAATTAAGCAAATAAAAGTCTTTATAGATAAACACAACCCACATATGAACATGTTAAGATGTTTAAACTCCAATACACATGTAGTGCAACTTAGTTGTGTTCAGCCGACTACATCATATCTTGATATCCTGCAGATTTTTTTCTTTAATACCAGACTTTCGAAGTGGAGGTACTGTATAGTTACAGTAACAGTACACAGAGTTATAGTTTCAGTAAGTAATAGTACAGTAAGTTATTGACAGTAAACAATTATTAGGTTAAGTGATCTATTCCTAAATTAATTCACAGTCATTCTGATATGTACTTCAACAAATATTATATATATATATATGTTACAGATAAACATAGTACACATAGCCACACCATGACCTTAGCATTTTGAGGTTCTACCTAAAAGTTTTGACATTCTGACTAGCTAAAATCTAAAGTGCTAAAATGTTTATTTCATTTCCCACTCACTTCAAGCTTACCTTATTAATGGATTTAAAAAGGAATTTATCTTTTTAACTAATTTATACAGCTGCACATTGTGAAACCGCAATTTAATAGCCTTATGAAAGGTCTGAGTCTGTTAGTTCATGACAGAACATTACTGTAGCATTGGCATTAGCAGTGTGTTTATTTTATATTATTTTGTTTATGAGAAGCCAGTATAAGATTTCATGAACAATTTCTGATGCATTTCACTGGTTATAATATCACAATTTATGGTTTACAAGGTTTCACAAAGTCTGAGTCAAATGATGTGAATCGATAAAAAAAATGGAGTTTTAAAAAAAAATTGGCCAATTGAACAATTGTCTGATTATGTTGTGTTTATCTCATGTTTATCCTGGATAATGATTGGATAGCTGATAAAACCAAGTTTATCTGTATGTTATATTTATAAGATAAAACCTTTAAATTCTAAAGTCACAATGTTAGTGTTAAAGAATCAATTTTAAAGCAGCAATTTTCATTAAAATATATACAAGCAATTTCATCTTCAGAGTTCCAACATTGTAAAGAATGAACTGTGTATGTGATAAAAGTGAAGTTTGTCAGGAATGTGGAATGTTTTTTTTTTTTATGCACAGTTCAGGCATCACCGGTTGGTCCACATTCTTCAGGCTTATTGTTGTTTGAGTTTGCTCACATGCGTCTGTAAATGTGCAAAACGTTCCTGCAGTTGGGACACGTGTGTTGGACATCTTTACAGGAATCCACGCAGAAGGGAATCAAACAACATGGCCAAATTCTGCACAGTAACCAGAAACCATAATCATATATCAAGTATTCACACCTACCAGTTTATAACTTTTCCACATGATGTAGTTTTTCAACATAGAACTGAGAAAGACTTAACTGGGTGTTTTTATTGGACTCATTCCTTGGATATTTTGCAAAAGTCATGTATATTACACTGAAGTATTTTTTCTGATTGATTTGATGTAAGTTTTGCATGAATCTGTGGAGTCCAAGCCCACTGAGGCACACTGTCATTAAAGACGACCACATACTAGGAACTGTAAATGTGTGTGTGTACGGGTTTGGAGCTCTAACTCACCCGAAGATTAACAGAAATCCAAAAATAGACCAGACCAAGAGACCATTTGTGGGTTGGGTCATGGTGACAATTGATTGTTGGCAGAAAGTGCACTTCATTGGAGCAGGAACATCTGTCAGAGGTGGCTGAACAACTACACAAACACAAACACATAGACACACACACAATTTTACCATTGTGACATTTTTCACACACGTCAGACCCTATTTACTATTGCTAGCTGTATATATAAAATAAAGATGAAAACACAGATGTTTAGTCCCAATCCCTTGAGTTGTCTTTACGGTGTGCATGTAGAAGTGCACAATTACTTCCTCTTACGTTCATTATTAAGCATAGTTGTGAATTCTACTGTTGTTTTTTAAGTTATTTGATTTCACTAAGTGTGTAAGTGATCTTCCATCAAACTCATTCAGGATGTTTTTCTGACCACATTTCTTTCCTGAAGATTCACCACTATCCTTCCAGGATTTAATAATGCATGTTTTCAGTTTTTAACACAATTTTACTTGTTTTATTTTATTCTTATTTTATTTATTTATTATTTAAATTTTTTTGCTTGATGTAGACCAATAATTATGATCCTTCTAAAACAGAGTGACATCTTTGCCACAACCACAGGATCTGTCTTCTGACATGGTTGTTTATGAAATAAGAAGCTACTTACTGCATCAGTAAAGGTTAAATAACTTGTTTCCAGTTGAAACGTGCAACATGCAGGCTGGTTTATTTATTGGAACAAAACTGTGGTAGGTGGAGTTGTAGCATTTTGCTAAATCATCCCTAACGTAAGCTGACATAACCAAAACAATTCTGAGCTAAAACTTTTTCACACCTTTGTGACTCATGCACAAAATATTTATAATTCTTCTTGTTTCATTTTTAATGATTTTTTCCCCCCAAACAGACTATTAATATACAGTATGCACACATTTCCCTTGATATAATGAAATTTAAAGTGTGGTACTGTCTTCACCCATTTCCCTGTGGTTTGTGTTGATTGCACTTGATGCACACTGGACCAACATATCAGCTGATGGTAAAGTACAGACAGGAGTCATAAGAAACAGGTTCAAATAGACAACCACAGCTGGGTGCAGATGAAAGGGGGAAAAAGGAAATGGAGGATGATGTTCAGGTATGTCTGGAAATGTTAGATACTGGAAAATTACCTACACATGCATAACACTAATGGTAAAAATGTGCTGCGTCAAGTAGTTAATATTAGTATGCTAAATATTTTGTACACTTTTGTTATGCCGGGAATCTGTGTGTATAGGTATGAAAGGCTGAAACATCAATGGGAGTCCTGGGAAAACCCGGTGTCACCTGAGCCAGGTATCAATAGGTTTTCCATATTTGTAAAAAAAATAAATAAATAATAATAATGTATATTTTGCTGTGGCACATTATTCTGACACATTTACATCAGCCATACTATTATGAAAGCCAAGTTTGTGCTGTATGCAATTGTATTACAGTAGCTAGTACACTGGCAAATATTTAAAATGTACAAAAATATAGACCCCATAAACTAGTCATATATGTGGCAAGTAATATGTTATAGATAGATACCTTAGCCTCACAGCATTGCTAACTTTAATAGCTGATTTAAATACCTGCTTTCAGAATTTGTCTTATGCTGACTGAACAAATGTACTGTTCTGTAACTGCTCTTTTTTGACTATATTAAATGTCAGTGGCTATCAAGCAGCAGCAGAATAGATACATGCCAGTGCATGTGTGTGTGTTGGATTGGCATTTTGGGGTGGTGGGGAAGGTCAGAACTTTTGTGCTTAGGGCAATTTTTTTAGTAGTGATATAATAACACCCGTCCCGCACACTTACCCCTAACCTTAACTACAGATTTCTTATTGTTTAAAATGGAATCAGTGTACAGTACTAATGGAATTAGTTTTTTTTTTTTTTTTTTAAAGAAACAAAAACCTTGTTTCCCCATCATCAACACAATGGTGTATTTTCTTAGACATGGAGAAATGTTCTCCCTGCCAGGACATTTATGTATTTAACAATTACAGTATTTATGTATTGTTTGTCACTTTCCTGTGTTAATAAATATGGAAATTCTGTATCTTGCCACCAAAGACTCTGCATATTCTGTTTTGTTCACTAAACAGACCGAATGAGCAAAAAAAAATAGCAATGACCATGAGTATGAAAATGAAATAAAAACACATAGTGGAAATAGATTCAGTAAATAAACAGATATGCAGAGAAATGCATAGTAAAGGAATTTTACTTAACAGAAAAATTCACCTTGGGAAATCTATGTTGTTTTGTGTGTGTGTGTGTGTGTGTGTGTGTGTGTGTGTGTGTGTGTGTGTGTGTGAATTAAGCCTTTACTTTAAAGTTTCAATTAAGTGTCTTAAATTCTGTAATTTCTGGACTACATCCATAATTCATCCCCCTCCCCCGCCTCCCAAATACTGTATATGGTAAAAAGAGTATTGGCAGCATTTATAGTACCATGTGAATTTTTTGCCCACCCCACCCTTGTTCCTATTGCTTTGTTGATCAGAAACTAAATACAGAGACACAATACTCTACACACACATATTCCTAATCATCACTCACTCACTCATTCACTCACTCATTCAGGGTTGCAGGTGGTCTGGAGTCTATTCTAGGGCGAAAGTTAGGGTACATCCTGAACACAGGATGCCAATCCATGTGTTCACTTACACACTACAGGCAATTTGGGAGCGCCGATTAATCTAATCTGCAAGTATTTGGACTGTGGAAGAAAACTGGAGTACCCAGAGGAAACCCACCAAGCATGGGGAGAACATGCAAACTCCATGCACACAGACTTGAGATAATCACTAGTGAACTGCCAAAAATGATAAATATGACAATCAAATTACATTTTTGACTGGTACCATGAAAAACCCAAACAATTAAGGCCATTTCCACAAGTAAAAGCACAGCAGAACTGTTTGAACACTCACCTACAGAGCTTACTACCATTACCGTGGGCTGGGTCTGAATGACTGGCGCTGGCTGGCCCCCCGGTCCTACCGGCTGCATTATCATAGCTCCGGGCTGAACCTCTGTGGCGCTGTACTTAGGGGGAGGTGGATACATGATGTCCTGTGCAACTGTGGTTAAGCAAGTAGCAAATTCATCCCACATTCACCACACATGGAAATTATAATGCTTAAAGGCATGCAAATCATATTAATAAGGAAATAAATAGCATAACCCAAAGCAGCTAAGACAGTAAATATTCAAACACTTGTATAGAGATACACATCATCTGTTTGTTGACATGAGAAAGCTCATGAGTGGAAGTGGAACTTTTTTTTTTGCTTTTTTTTTTAAGTAGCTACAAGTTTGTAAAGGTTTTGGGGATTGCATTAATCAAACCTATAGTGTAAGTGTACTGTAAGTACAGTATGAGTCAAACCTATAGTGGGAGTGGGCAGGATTAGTTCAAAAATCTAGTGGAAGAAGGTGGGATTGGACAACATTTTTGTGGATGGCAACGGTTGGTCAGCTTGTTTTGTGAGCAGGAAAATTATTGAAAAAATATTGTGGAAGGTCAAACGTCTTTGGGGCAACACCAAATTTTTTAGTGGGAGTGAGCAGGATTGGTCAATTTCTCTGGGAGGAGGCAGATTGGCCAACCTTTTGGTGGGGCTGAATTAGAGGATTAAGATTAGAGGGCAATAGGTTACATTTTCTGAGGAACTGGGTGGAATTGGGCAAATGTTTTTAGAAACAAACAGGACTAGTTAAGCCTTTAGTGGGAACAAGCAGGAGTTGAACCTCTTGGGGGTGAGGGGTAGGAAGGAAGCCTCTGGATGCCTTTTCTTGTGAGCAGTTGCAAGATTTGTTTTTTTGTGGAATGCGTAGAATTGGCTAAATAATTTTGTGGAAGGGGTGATTATTTTTTTTATGAAAGGGATGGGCTTGGTCAAAGGTTTTAGGAGGAGACTTCATAAGGGAAGTAGGCAGGATTTTTTCATACCTTCCCATCGGCCTCTTTGTTTCTGATATGTGTACAGTGATTCAGAGCAAACAAAAGTTATGAAACATTAACGCCTGAAGCTGAGTTATTTTGGGCACTTATTCTCTCCTCCCCTTCCGTGCTATGTACTCCTAAAATAGCTAACTGAATAATTGAATAATAGCTAACTGAATAATAGCTAATCAAAAGCTGTTACCCTGTATGGGAAGCAAAAGTACTTTCCTAAAATAAACAAGATCTACCTGGTAGTGGAGGATAAGGAGCTTCACCTTTGCAGTCAGCAGGACCCGGGTATGGTGGAGGAAGGTTATTCTCCATGATCAGAGGTCAAGGACCTGCAAAATATATAATAAATATAAAAATATATAATATATATATAAAAAATATAATAAATAAATAAATACATTTAACTTAACATATACCGTATACAGTTTCAGTCAACTACACTGTAACACTGTAAAACAATGCTGAAGGTGTCGAAATATGCAATAATCTCCTTCGAACAGTTGATCTTGAGATGTGTTTGCTATTCATGCCCCGTAAAGGCTCTCAGGTGCTGTTGATTGGTGATTTCTTGACATTAATCTTATTCTAAGTAAAAATGAGCCTCTCTCTCTCTCTCTCTCTCTCTCTCTCTCTCGCCCTATCTTTTTCTCATTCTCTCTTGTTTCCATGACCATCATGGCAGATATTTGTGTACACATTTGCATCAGCGTAATCCTGACCAGCAAGTCTGGTGGCATTCACCTCAGTGGTGTTAAATGACAGTGCAGTTTTCCACTGGAGTCAGTCATATACATGTATGTGTGCGCAAGTGTGTACACAGGTGTGTCTGTGTAATAGTCAGAGAGGTAGAATGTCAATATTCATGAATCACTGAATCAGAGTAATGTTTAGTTTTAGTTTTATAGGTAGATTCGAGTTGAGTAGGAATATTCAGGAGCTTTTAGAACACTTTAAAACCTCACCAAACCTTCAACTTTCTCATCTCTCTCTCCCCTCATATATATATATATACAAGGTGACACAAGAAAACGGGAACTTTTTTACAATCCAATAAAACTAGAAGTGATAAAAGAAATTAATTTTATTCATAGTAATTGAAATCTAAAACTTGTAGAAATACTAAAGTATATTTAACTAAATGTCACTAACCCGCAGTGCTACCACCTGCTAATGGCTACCAATACGCATTTCAAAAATTCCCTTTATTCTGTGTCACCTTGTGTATATATATACAGTGCAACCTTGGATTACGAGCATAATTCGTCCGGAATGGGGCTCATATTTCAAAACACTCGTAAACCAAATCGAAACTCAAATTATTCGTTCCACAGCCCCAACAAATAATAAAAATAATTAATACAACATAAATTAAAAATAAAACAAATTAACCTGCACTTTACCTTTAAAAAAATAATAATAATAAATCCCAACAGATAAGTGTTTCCGTTTGTGCGCACAGGTGCTGTGTGTGTGTGTGTGTGTGTGTGTGTAAAGCTAAAGTAAGGAACCCCTCCCCTCTCTCCCCTCTCGTCTTACACAGTTACCCTTCCTCCACTCTTTTCACACACATGCACGCACACAACGGAAACACTGTTTTATCGGAAAAATAAACAAGAAATCTTTTTAACGTCTCTAATGAGACTTGCTTTTGCTTTATACGTGCGCTGTACACACACGCATACAGACGCAAAAATAAAATGTTTTACACACACACACGTGGTCACAGTGTTATAGTAAACAGTACACGCGTGCACGGATGTTGATTATACCAGTG
>JAQMYJ010000010.1:4323405-4338330 GCA_030014305.1 Clarias laeviceps
TAAACAAAAGTAGGAATATATTTAGCAATTTTCCAGAGCTTATTGTATTTATGTATTTATTTATTTCTATATTTACTCATTTATTCACACATTTATTTATTTATAATTATGTCATGTTTAGTCCTCCATAATTTTAACCCAGATGGTGCAAGCAAAGACATATCGATGTGCCTGTGTGTGCCATTTCTAATGAAATGGTGGATAAAAGTTACTTGTCATTTTGAATGTGATCCATCCTGATATGCAAATCTGATCTGACCAACCAATTTGAATTGAGCAATGTATGGTTTGGTAGGAGACATTCATTTTATTTTCCAGTCACCAAAGAGAAGAAAGTTTAAAACACAATTCTCAAAGTTTTCATTTAAATTCAAGCTTCAAGATTCAAGAGATTTCATTTGGACACATTCCAAATGTATTGGTGCATTGAAGTTTTTATCTTATTTATTTATTTTCTTTTGGCAAATGTCAAAAATAAAAACATATTTTTTATAAATTTGAATATGCTTCAAATCTTCAAATTTAATAAGACTTAGGAGAACACTTTGTATTCAAACACAACTTTTTAGCAACTTTTTAACTAGATAAAGCTATGCATTAGAGGTTTATTAGAGTTATTCTAGAGGCATTTTACAAGCAGTTTATCTCAGACTATCAATGCTCTGGAGTGCTCTTGCACAGACATCGTGGCCATTCAACTAGAATAAAGAAGTGCCCACTCAAATTTTTTGGACTGGATGGCTGTAGAAACTGTTACATTCTATTTTGGCAGTAGGTGATTTATGAGCGATATCTCACATCGTCTCTAGTTAGACTACAGAGGTTCATAGATGGACTTGTCAAATAAAATGAATACTACAGCACTGAAGGGACAATCTTGGAAATTTATTTGACTTCTAAATGATTTAACCTTTTGTCGTTGGACTAGTAATGGCTATGAGCAAACTGATGATGTACAAAAAGAAGCACTCACTTTTAGTGTGTCATAATCAGAAGTGATGGACTGAGGATTCAGAGCTGCATACGTATTATCAGGAGACTGGGGATGAACCTGTAAATGTTGTAAATGATGTTAATGCTTTCTCTGTAGCGTTTCTATTTCCTTGCAACATTGAAACTTGACTTACTGCAAGTGTGGTGTACACATCATTAGATGACCGGGTCATGGGTTGAAGGACAGTGTATGAGCTTTCTTCAGCATTCAGGCCAGCATCCTGCTAAGAGAACATCAGCAATTCCAGGTGTTAATCATAGCAAAATGATAAATTACTAAATATCATTGGTTAACATGTGATAAGCTGCGCTGCTGATGTTAAATTACTAACACTGAAAATAAAATGATGTTTGTCTTGGTACTGGGAAATCACAAAGCATAAATTTCCCTGTTCTGTAGCTGGAACATTTACTGTTACACTGTTATGACTTCTTCCATAAATAACAAAAATTATGTTAGAAATTATATTATTATATTATATATTATTATTATTATATTTATTATATTATATTATATTATTATTATAATAATATAATATTATTTTATATTTTTTTGTATTGCCTGTGTTTTTTTTTTTTTTTTTTTTACTTTTAAAATAGTTTTTCAAGACTTTTTGTTTGTATTTTTTTTCCCCCCCATTTTCAAATGCTGGTCATTTTATTTAGCAAATGAAGGTCGGTGAAGTTAATATATATCAAGGACAGTGAAGTTATCATATGAAACAAAATGACAGTGTTGATGCTGGCTGCTGTCAAGACTGCTTCAACCACTTTTTGTTTTTGTTTTTTCCACCAGTGGCATTTTCTCCCAGAAACCAAGGAAAGTCAGGCTAGCTCTGTTTCTTCGGACAGTACATAATTTTTAATATAAAAAAACACTTTGTTTAACAGTTTTATTTCCGTAATAAACTCCTCTGTGCTGTTGCTGACTGCCACCTCTTCTCTGTACAATATATCGAGTATTTTACAATGCGTGAAACAGCGCCCCCTAAATGGTATGTAGTGAATGTGTGGTGAAACACGGTATTGCAGTTTCACTTTATGTTGAAATATTAATCAATCTGAATATGCTTTCTTCATATAATTGTCAAGCTGTGATTTGTCAGAACCATGCAAGGAAGTTGTTTTGGTGGATGTGACTCTTTTATTGCTTATTATTGATTATTGTGCCTTACTCACCTGGATTAGCTGCCTATGTTAATTTACTGTAGTGGTCATTTTATTGTAACTGCTTAAACACAGAAAATAAGAAATATGGAAACAATTTGTTTGTAAGGTCATATAACTGGGTTTATAAGTCGTGTGTTTAATACATGTAGGCTAATAAATATTTTGATACGAATGTAAATTAGACATTTCCCGATTGAGTCTATAATGAATGCTTCTTTTATTTCTTATTGAATCTTTGCTGAACATTAAACGTCTGGTTTAGAAGGGGAGTTACATGAATGAAATGTTGATAACTGTGTGAGAATGTGTCTTTCGGTAAACACAAGCATCGGCTGGAATTCAAAGCAGCAACTTTTAAATAACAGGCATTTTATACATACATTTTACTGTATATATTGTATGATATATTTTTTGTAAAATAATATCGGGCATTGTAGATGTTCACCTCGCTTTAAAGCGTAGACAAATGATGTACAAAATGCACACACACACAGTGACAAAATAAAAAAGCCAAGGCACTGTTTTCCTCACTTCTCCTAACCTTAACCTCTCGGTTTCTTCACCATGGCTTCCAACAGATGTGACAGAGAGACTTTTATTTCTATTGGTTTTACTATGCACTCACCATTCAACACATTTAGGACAAGATCTATATGTATACTGGCTGAGTGAGATCTTGAAAAAGAACAAAAGATGCAACCCAAAGTGGTGGCCCAGAGGGAAACCAGCCGGTGTCAGGAACATGCTGAGGGTTTGTGAACACCACATGCCTCTGCCTAGCAACCAACCAGCCATGTCCAGTCTCTGGAGAACAAACTTGATGACCTCAATGGCAGGGTTAAGTTCCAGAGGGACATTTGGGACTGTAATCTCCTCTTCACCTCTCCTCTTTACCTAGAGATGGCAAAACCCAGTGGTGACAGACCACTCCATGCAACCAGCCAAGTTCTTCTTGATTCATTGCACGGACTGAACAATAAAATCGGTAAAGTAAAGGCGAGGTGGCATGCGCCTCATGGTGAAGTGGAATAGCACCTCCTCTCTACCACCTTAGATGCTTGAAAGACTTTAGACTGCCCTCCCCTTACTAAGTAGCTTTTACTCCTGTACTGTTGAGAGCATTATGACGAGAAACATCACAACCTAGTTTGGGAAAAGCAGTGTAATCAACTGAGCACATCATCCATACTGAGCTCCCTCACCTGCATTCTGTCTATGGCAAGCAAGGCTGGACCAAGGCCAGGAAGATTGTGAAGGACCTCAGAAAACCCAACAATGAACTGTACACTCTGTTGCACTCAGGAAAGCACTTCCGCAGCCTTTGGTCTCTGAACACAGACAACACCCTAGAAAAATCTCATATTTATATATTTACATTACAATTATCCATTTGACAGACACTCTAATAAAATATATTACAATGTAACCCCCAATTTAACCACCTCATCTAACCCTGGTCACCCGGGTGGGACTGCTCTCTTCTTATTGGACTTTTTTTCTTTTTTTTTTCACATGAACAATAATGGACATGGCCATGTTGCACATTATATCTTTATTTCTGCCAATAATAACTGCAGCTGCCACCTATCCCTATGCCATTATCATTGTTCATTATAATAGTAAACTACTACAAATCTCTACATGTATTTAATTGACTTTTTGTATATATATTTTTTTATTTTATTCCTATTTGTATTTGCATATTTTATTATTGTTTTTGTATTTACAAAATTCAATTTTATTTCAATGTGGATTTGATTTGACTACCTTAAACTTTATTTTTATTTTTCTGGTCTCTGCCAGTCTTGTAAACATGTACAGAACATGCTTGATTTGCACCCAAAAAATATACAATAATTAAACAGCGCCCCCTAAATGGTATGTGGTAAATGTGTGGTGAAACACGGTATTGCAGTTTTACTTTAAGTTGAAATATTAATCAATCTGAACATGTTATCTTCATATAATTGTCAAGCTGTGATTTGTCAGAACCATGCCATATATTTCTTATATATACTTTTGTGGGGTTTTTTTCTTTTCTTTTTTGGAAAAAACACACAAAAGTATATATATAAAAAGGCTTAATCTTTAAAATTTCCAAGCATTTCAATGATTATGAAGGCACATATCATATGATTTTGTAAAAGATTATTGGTTGTGAATGTGACAAATTAAATTTTAATTGAAATATATCCCTTAATTGTGTGAAGAACTACATTTGGTATCCTTGGGATTTGTATATTTTAGGGGTGTTTTGTATATTTGTATTTTTTGCACATTTTTATGTTTAAATAAATGCATCTTCACTTTATCTGTGTTTTTTTTATATATATACTGTTACTGGCTGAGGATATGATAACTTCACTGACCTTGATTTGAAATATAAATATGGAAACAATTTAAGATTTTGAATGTCCAAGTATTTGTGATCTCTCTATAAAGGGATATAGTTATGGAAAAGATTATGAGTTCTGTCACACTCACCTGCCGTTTAACTGCATTTCTCTTCCTCCTCTTCCTCCTGCTATAAAAAAAAGTCAACATTTGCTTTGACATAAGACGTCACAATCTCTTAAGAATGAACGTAATTGATGTTACAACAATGATGTGGTCTAGAAAGCAACTCCCAAAGACGTTACCTTGTCAAAAAGCTTTAAAACTGTCTCTAGAGGCTAATTTGTTAAATGTTAAATAGAAAAGTTTACAGAAAATGTCACCATTACGCACGTGTTATATTAACTCTTCTCTTTATTGGACTAGGTTTTTGTGGCATGTCTGTGTTACAAGCCCCTGTGACTGAATTGTTGCTATAGGTACAAAATTTAAATAAGAAAACTAAACAGTGTTGATGCTGCCGCTTGTCTCCTCTTTTGTCTTGCATTGTTATTTGTCGTAATTGTGAGATTTCTCCTGATCAGTCCGATCTATTTAAATTCCATTTTATTAATTACTTCATTCACCAGAAATTTGATCAGTCCCGGTTAAACTTGGATGCCCCTTGTATTGTATTTCATCCATCCATCCATCTATTCCAACTAGGGATCGTGGAGACCAATGTTGACCATTGTATTTATTCCTATTTTTATGACCGTCGTAAAACTTTTGATCAACATTCATACGTTAGTTAATTTAATCTGCATGTCTTTGGACTGTGAGAGGAAACCCATCAAGCACAACCATCAAGAACATGCAAACTCCATGAACACTAACCCCAACGTTGGAATCAAACCCGGACCCTGAAGGTGCAAGGCGACAGCGCCACTAACCCCTAAGATACAATGTCACCTTGTATTTTATTCTCTATATTAATATTGAAATTTATACTATGGTTTTAGGAGCATCATCTCATAATTAAATACTTTACATTCATAGTGATTTACCTCACACAAAGAATTCTAGCTATAATAGCTCCAACTACACAAACACCACAGACAGCAATAACTGCACCCAAGCTCAGGGAAATGAAAGTGTAAGTCTTCACAGGTGGTTTGCCATCACTGCTGAGTGTCGGAGCCACTAAACTGCTCTCCAGTATCTCACTGGAGGGACTGATAGACACTGAGACAGTTTTAATTGGGTCTGTAAAAAGAAAAAAAAAGATATTCCAGATGTTTAAGAATATTTAAGTAGAAACTGGTCATTTAGGTGGATTAAGTTACTTACGCAGAACATTTAGAGTAACACTTGAGTATTTTTCTCCATATTTATTGCTGGACTTGCACCTGTAATCTCCGCTGTCCTCTGACCTGATCTTGCTAATGGTGTAGGTTTTTCCTGTTCCTATGGATGATTTTTCCTTATACCAGGTGTAGGTCTTCACAGGTGGGTTAGCATCACTTCTGCATGTCAGAGTCACTGTACTGCCCTCCGTTATCTTACCAGAGGGACTGATGGACACTGAGACTCTCTTGGGAGGATCTGAAACCCATCACAAGGTTTTTTTTTTAAATGTTGTATTATAATACTTATTCCCTGTAACCTGGATCTGAACTAAATGTGAGACTTACACACAACTTTTACAGTTACTTTTTTAGAGTATTTCCATCCGTATTGGTTGCTGGACTTGCACTTGTAATCTCCACTGTCCTCAGAGCGGATCTTGTGAACGATGTAGGTTTCTGCTGTTGCTATATGTGAAGTTCCTTTAAACCAGGTAATTTCTACAGGTGGGTTAGCATCACTGCTGCAGGTCAAAGTCACTGTACTGCCCTCCATTATCTCACCAGATGGACTGATGGACACTGAGACTCTCTTGGGAGGTACTAAGGAAATAATAATAATAATAATAATAATAATATCCAGCACTAATTTATATAAAAATCTGTGAGCACAACTGTGTGTGTTGTTGGGATATTTTTATAAAGAATAATTGAGTCCCACCATATACCCATATGCCCAAAAGGGCAGCTGTGTGGAGTATACAATACACACCAATCAGCCATAACAGTACAATGCAAAATATTAAGCACTGTATTTTGTAGGTTCCCCTTGTGCCACCTTGCCATATCTGGTCCATCTGGGCATGACTTCCCAGGACCTCCAATGGTATGCTGTGGTGTCTGGTGGCAGGATGTGTGCAGCAGATCATTTGGGTGCTCTGGACTGTGGGGTGCTCTTCAATAGATCAGACGGGTTTGTCTGGCACACCCCATGGTGCATACCTAGTGTATACTGTGATGTAACAGCAAAGCATAATCTAAATCTCTTGCTTAGATAGCAAACTGTTCAACCTTCAGACCATTCAGGTAAAAACAAAGTCAAGAGGAGATGATGAAAAGTTGCATGCAGAAGTTGCATCCAAATCAGCTTAAAGAAGACTGTAGTGATGTGTAATACACCAATATACCATTGTAGTACTTACAATGCCACAAGAACCCTCCAAAGGCCAGGATTGCAGAAGCCAGGCTTTATTTTTTTTTTTATTTTTTTTTTTTTAGCATTTTAATTTTAATCTATTTATAAAATTTACAGAAACTTAGGTTTATTCAATCAGAACCTGAAATTTAAAAGTCAACCACTTACCCACAATATTTAGTGTCACTCCATCAGAGTATTGTTCTCCGTATAGATGTTCAAACTTGCACTTGTATTCTCCGCTGTCTTCCTGACTGATCCTGTTAATGACATAAGATTGTCCCATGCCTATAAGAGATGAACCCTTATACCAGGTGTAGATCTGCCCAGGTGGGTCAGCCTCACTGCTGCAGGTCAGAGTCACTGTACTGCCCTCCACTATCTCACCAGGGGGACTGATGGACACTGAGACTTTCTTGGGAAGTTCTGAGAAAAAAATAAATAAATAAATAAATAAAGATGGCATTATTTACATATATCCACTAATTTGCATAAACAAGAAGACGAGCAAGCCAAGGGCAGGAATAGATGTGCAGTCATACCGGCAGTTCATGATGTACATAACATACCATAAAACACAACCTCAGTGGCAGCTGATCCATAAGGGCAGCTGTGTGGAGTCCCACCATATACAATACACAACGATCAGCCATAACATTACAGTGCAAAATATTAAGCCCTGTATTATGTAGGTTCCCCTTGTGCCACAAAGTGAATGAAATGAGAATGAATGCATATTAACTTATCTTGGCAGCAAACTCCAAAGGCCAGGATTGCCAAAGCCAGTACAAAGGGGGCTTTTTTTTACCTCACAAAAATGGAATGTATTTTAATTTGTATCAATTATTAAACTTTTATTAAATTTACAAAGACATACTGTAGGTTTATTTAATCAGAACCTTAAATTTAAGACCTCTGTAGTTGTCATTTGTTCTAAAATCAAACCACTTACCTACAATATTTAGTGTCACTCCATCAGAGTATTGTTCTCCGTATCGATTTTCAACTGTGCACTTGTATTCTCCATTCTCCTCAGAACTGATCCAGTTAATGATATAAGATTGTCCTATACTTATAAAGGATGATTCCTTATACCAGGTGTAGATCTGCCCAGGTGTGTTAGAATCACTGCTGCAGGTCAGAGTCACTGTACTGCCTTCCACTATCTCACCAGGGGGACTGACAGACACTGAGACTCTTTTAGGAAGATCTAAGTAGTAAAAAATACAAATGAAACACTTAAATATCTTCCAGATTACAAAAGAAAGGAACATATATCCTGGAC
Organism: Clarias laeviceps; assembly: GCA_030014305.1. Lineage (NCBI taxonomy): Eukaryota > Metazoa > Chordata > Actinopteri > Siluriformes > Clariidae > Clarias > Clarias laeviceps. The sequence goes on from JAQMYJ010000010.1 coordinate 4,331,708, forward strand.
CATAATGAATCATCATTAACTCACACAGGACATTCAGAGACACAGCAGTTGAGTACTGACGTCCGTGTTTATTTTCAGCCTGGCACGTGTAATCTCCACTGTCCACAGAGCTGATAGTACTGATGGTGTAGGTATGTCCTATTCCTATATAAGATCTTTGCTTATACCAAGTGTAAATCTCCACAGGTGGGTTGGCATCACTGTTGCAGATCAGAGTCACTGTACTGCCCTCCACTATCTCACCAGAGGGACTGATGGACACTGAGACACTTTTAGGAGGATCTACAGGTAGAACAAAATACTATTAGTTTGTTGGATCACCTTTGATTTGGCAAAAAGCCTAAGGGACGTCCGTCAGTTGGCTGTGAAAGTCAAATGTGTTAGGACTAGTACTTACAATAGACATTAAGACTGACACCAGGAGAAATATAACTTTGTCCCTGTACACCACAGCTGTAGCTGCTTGCATCCTCCTGTCTGACTGATGACAGAATAAGCAGCTCAGAGTTGTAGGGAGAGTATAATTCTCGTCCATGTTTGTACCAGGTGAATTTTGGAGTGTCAGTCAGGTTGCAGGTGGTTTTACACTTGAGAGTCACTATATTTCCCTCAACCACACTATGAGGAATCACTTCCACCTGAAGCTCTTTGTATACGGGAAAAGAAGAAAAACATACTAAACAGAAATGTGTTGCAACCACTGTGTGGCAGTGTTCATTACTTTTTAAAACAACTTTGCAGAATATTGCAAATGTTTTTTTTTTTTTATATCAGAATAACCATCCGTATATCCATCTAGGAACTTCTGTAGTACAACTAGGGACCGTGGAGTCCAATGGTGACCATTGTATTTACTCTTATGTCTTTGGGCTGTGGGTGGAAACCAGAGTACCTGGTGCAGGAGTCGGCAACTTTAAACACATAGAGAACCATTTGGACAGGTTTCCCACACAAAAGAAACCACCAGGAGATGGATCACAAAAATCCCAGTTGAAATCTAAAATGAAGGTAATACTGCATCTATACATTTTTTACCTTTATGCTATGTATAAAAAAAACTATAGTGTGTTGCATTTATGAAATCAATAAACTGCTACAGAGAAAACTACATTTATTTCTGCATGCAATAAAAACTATTTGAGCTCCAAAAAAAGATGCTGGGTTGAAGGTTACTTTTAAATAAAATACTCTATGTCTATTTAAGTGTTGCCGACCCCTGACCTAGAGGAAACCCACCAAGCATGGGGAGAACATGCAAACTCCATGCACACAGACCCCGAGGCAGAAATCAAACACAGAATCTGGAGGTGCAAGGTGACAGTGCTAACCACTAAGCCACCGTGCTGCCAACAGAACAACAAGAGTTACAAATGGAATTAATTGTATAATTGTTTTTGAGCACAAAAAATATGTAACATTAGATACATATTTAGATACAAAGTATAAAGTAAATGTATAAAGTGAAACCAGCTCATTGGTCTTACCCGTGACAGAAAGGTTGACTCCACCTCTACTTTGTAACATATTCCAATTCATCTGCCTAAACACTGCGTAATATTTCCTCTGGTCCTGTTTTGTCACATTGCTCAGTCTGAGCTTATAGTCATACCAGGATTCTTTGGCGTACTGAACCCTGCCTGTATACTCGGGGTCCAAAGACAGGTCAGGAGCCGCGTAGTAGGGAGACGCTACTTTGCTCCAGAAACCGCTTTCAGCATTGTTTAAAAGGTCATTGGCGTATTTGCAGACCATAGTCACTGTAGATCCTTTTAGGGCACAAATAGACGTCTGTGGATAGTACAAAGGCAGATCTTGTTGAGATTCAAAAACTGCAACACAGAATACAAAATGTGTTATTAATTAGTTGCGTTGAGAAAAGAAGCACAGCTCAGTTATAACTTTGGATAGTAAATTGGAAGTTCTAGGAGTTACATGAATCAGTATAGGGAATGATTTAAATAAATAAATCAGAATAAATAAATCAGAAACAGGAATTACTCAAATAAGTGAATCAGTTTTGAGATTCACTCAAATAAATAAACCAATTTCAGAATAAATCAAATAAATGAATGAGTATCAGGAATCACTCAACCTCATGACTATCAAACAAACCTCTTGCATCATTTTACAATAAAAATGCATCAGATTTTTAAAAAGTTTTATTTATTTTGGATAATCACACAGATGAGCTGGTGAGCCAGTGAGTGTATGTTACATATATTTAATAAAGATAATAATGTTACAATTATTACAAAAAATCTATAATGTGCAAAGACATTTGTGTAAAGATGGAAGGTCCGCTTGAGTAAATGTGGAATGTGGAACTTTTGTGCAATATGGAAAGCCACATTAGCTTGTGCAACAAGTGAAGTCATAGTAACATAATGGATCTGACATCACGGAGGATGATGGATCGAACACTTGGAAGGAAAGTATTATAGGTGTGTGTGTCTTACTCATTAGCTTTGTTTTGTAAATTAAACGCGGAAACATTTTTAATTAGGTTCGCATTTCAATTTGGCAAATGTCAGACACGCTTTGGCTTTAATCAAGCGGTTAGAAATGAAAAAAGCCTCGAATAATGCTTTAAGATATAAGATTTCCATTAGAAAAAAAATCTTGCAGTATTTTCTTCTTTGCTGATAACACACATTAGCTGAAGTCCAGAAAGCTTGATTGACACCTTAGATTATTGCTTTTAAATTAAATAAACAAAACAACAATACATTTTCTGTAGTGCTGCTATCTCTCTTCTGTTAAACCGGAGGTGTTTCTGATGAAACATAATTGTACAAACTTTCCACATGACTACGTGAGGCTCAGACTCACCGATCATTAAGACTAGAAAGAGGAGGGAAGCAGGATGTGGACGAGGGATAAACTGTAGCGACACCATCACGGCAAAGTCTAAAAAAATACAAACAAGAGTGAATTTGTTTTCTATTCATTCTGATCAATCGTTACACAATAAACAGCATCACGTGACATGATCACATTACGCTAGATACGGTATGAACCAGACCTGACGTCTGACCAATAGTGACTTCATTTGACTTTAGGTAAATTATACATTTTACAGTTATAATATAAAGTGTATGACATATGATGAAAGGGTATAATCTCACCTTGTTGTTCAGCTCTTATCGGTGAATGAGAAATAAAGAATGGGTCCTGGGATTTTAATCTGGGTGGAATAAACCATGATTTCTACATTTCTTGTATGTTTCACAACTTTCTTTGTCACAGGAAGTACCTGCAGCACACAGGATGTTGTGAAACAATGGCTCTGCTGTGTATGGTGGTGTATCAAGGTGAAATTGTTAGGATTTTAGAACACGTTATATCATGGGGCCAAACTGACAAATAGATTTTCCTGAATTCTCAGCTCTTTGGTTTTGTGCTTGCGAAATCACATTTCTTACTTTTGACATTTTTACTTACTTTTGTTTATATCGTTTTTCTGCACGTGATTATGACTTTTAGCAAATGCAGATGCACTTTACTGACTTTACACTAAACACTATCATGTTGATCACTTCCTTGATGCCTAACCCAGAGTTCAACTATGTTTGCACCCTGCTACTGTACATTGCATCATGGAACTTTGAGTCAAGCATAGGCACCAAGACTCCACCACTTCAACATCAGATTTCCTGTTAGGATGACATTGTGCATCACCGGGAACTAACAAATTAGAACCAGAATCAATAAACCCACTATTTATATTTTAATATAAATGCATTTTGTGTTTGAGGGTAGAATTTTCCTTTCTTTCTTTATTATTTATTATTATTATTTTTACTATTATTATTAAGACTTTGCCATAGTTGTGTGCTGAATTCTAGTAGCGGAGAACTCACAAAGTTCAGTTTACAGGTGTTCTCCTACCCTGTGTAGTGTTGCCACCTGGCCTGGTTTTCCCAGGACTGCCCCTCCCACTTTTTTAACAATCTGTCTCAGAATATACAGCATATCACATTTCCATGTACAAATCTATATAAATAAATAAAAGGTTTTGTCTGTGCATTGGTTAAAACTCGTTTTTTCAATGATAACTTGACGTTTCATACATTGGCCTGTCTGTCTGTACTGCCACTTTTTGCCAGGTATTTGTCTGAAGTTTAACCTGCACCATAAAGGAAATCAAAATGTTGGGTAGAAGCAATTTAAACGAATTTAATAATCTACTTTGGAATAAGCTACTAATGCACTACCTGCTCAATGTAAGCAAACACCTGCACCAATAGATATTAATTAGAAAAGCTAAACTGAATATTTTTACTGGAATTAGTTCATATTTTCACTGCTGAAATAACAGCGCTGAAGTGGTTTAAGTGAATTTTTACACGCTGAAGTCATTTTAAGACAAAACTTAATTTCTTAATTTAATTTCCTAATTAAAAAAAAAACTTAATTTCTCATCTCTGATCTCATCTGTGATTTATTCTCTGATTCAACCTACATATGCATTTAGCATATTAACCTTTTAACTATTTCTACAAACACTTTAATAACGATGGGTACTAACGCTAGTACAGCTATATTTTATACAGTACTTCTCTACTGTCCTTATTAGTTGTCTAGAACTGGTCACAAATAACACAAGCAAGCCCTTCAATTATTAATTTGTTTTTATTTCTATGACAGTCATTTTAGATGTTGAAGATATAATTTTGTAAATAAAAAGTAAATATTCTTGTATTTAGTATATTGTCAAACACACCTGAGAGATTAGTTCACCTTTAAACACACCTGAGAGATTAGTTCACCTTTAAACACACCTGAGATGCCAATACTGAGGTCATTCATTTTCTGTACAGAATTCAAACTTTTATTTATTATTCACACATTTAATGATTACTTCTCTGCTGTAGCTATTTATTGCCATTTAAGAAAACACTTACAATACACGAGGTAAAAACAGAACAAGTAAGCAAAAGCAACACTTGTAGTCGTGCTGCTTTACTGAATATCAACTGATTTATTTGTTTATTTATGCAATTATTTTGCTCTGGCATCACATATCCTTCCATGACTGGCAGAGCTGGCGACTGACTGTTAGCGTAAATTATAGTTTAAATTCAATAGTAAGTTTAAATTCTTACTGCTTCTATGAAGCTAAAATGCATGCAGAATAAACCATGGTGGTGGTGGACAGTCCTGAGAAAATTGCTTAGATTTACTGTTTATTTCCACTTATTCCATTTTAGAATATCAGTCCTGTTAATTGGGTTAAATCCCAAATAACGTTAAATGTAAAGCTACCACATTATGATCCACAATCCCTTCTTCCACACATCAAGTAGATCAGGGGTTAGAGCGAGACCTGGGATTCAGCCTTGTGTTAGAAGTTAGTTAACTTTTCTGGCAGGCAGCTGCTCTCTCCTCATTAGGGTGGACCGAACTGACCTTCTTTCACCCAATGCTGTGACTGACAGTTAGTGTAATTAATGATGGTTAGAACACCTGTAATGAGTGCTCTTATGCTTTATATCACTCGTCCACTCAGATTACTCGTTTGGAACTTATTGTTGTGTAATAGGTTTTATGCAACAACAACAACAACAACAAATACTTTAGAAATAATAAGCTTTAACCATGTTTAGCCGGACACATTTTGTTATGAAAGTGAAAAAATAATAATTTTTGAACTCTTCAAACTCTTCACAACTGGACCAGATTTTGCATCTTTTCTCCCGCTGGGTAGAACTGATGATCTTAGTGATGACTTATTGTCTAAAAAACACACAAGAACACACCCACACATACTTATGAATGGCATAGAGGTGAAAAATACAAATAATAATATAATGTCAAAATGGAAGTCTAGTGGTTGCTTCCAAGCTTCCTCAGAACATCTTGTCTTTAAACCCACTTTAAACCTTTTTTTTTGTTTGTTTGTTTTAATGGTGTTAAAGAATGATGCTGATCTGTACAAATATAAATGCAGTGCCAGACCTAATGACCATGAAGAACAATATGGACTCCCCAGTAAAGGAAAAGAAGATGGATGTAATGTTCAATAATTTTAATGGAGATGAATGTGTTTGTGAAACTTCACTTACTGCAAGTGTGCTGTACACATCGTTGGAAGACCTGGTCGCGGGGTCGAGAGTGATGTATGAGAGTGAGTCAGGGGCAACATGAAAGTTATCATTCTGCAGAGAGAACATTTAAGAGCAACACTAATGAGCTTTTTTCAATGAATTAATCATCAGTGTTTCAACAATACAAGCGTTTTGTAATACTCACTTCATATTCATGGTTAACCACATTGCTCTTTTCCCTTCTGCACCTGCATTAAAAAAAAAAAAAAAAAAAACGATTTGTTTGTACACTCTAAAAATGGTTCTGTGGCCTTGTAAATTTCACAGAAATAAACAGGTTATGTTACCTTAATAAAATCTTTAAAAATCACTTACATGATTGTTTGAGTTAGACAAATTAAAATAAATGCCTAAAAAACAACTGTTCATTTTGTCTTAAATTTACACTATAATTTAAGTTGATTTCACAAATAGAAATTAGCATTTGATTAACTGAATTATATTTTTTAACATGCACTTAATATTTTTGATACATTTCAATCAAAATATTTGGTAATGGAGTAATTATACTGATTA
>JAQMYJ010000010.1:4357872-4372184 GCA_030014305.1 Clarias laeviceps
TGTGTGTGTGTGTGTGTGTGTGTGTGTGTGTGTGTGTGTGTGTGTGTGTGTGTGTGTGTGTGTGAGACAGAGAGAGAAAACGATGTCAGGAAAAAATGTGTGGTGTAATAACACAATTGCATTTTATTCCTCAATGAAAAACGTGACAGTTTTTAATCTGTTTATAGTTAAGTTTAATGCTGTGGAACATCCATTAAAGCGCTGAGTTCCTGTTCTGGTGGAGGTTACAGCGGCTATAAACACACGTTCCCTCTCTCTTTAAATTATTACGAGAACACAAACACAGACTGTCATGGTGCGACGCGAGCCAAACCCCTCAACTCCTCTTAAAGCTCATACTGGAGACTCCTTACCTAAAGACATTAAAAAAACAGAGACACCCTTAGTATATATAACAATGCACTTATAAATAAAACATTTACATAAAACTATGCAGCACCATTTGTGTGATAAAAGAAAGAAAACAAATTGGTGTTCATTAAACTAGTTTTTTCTTTCATGCATTCTTTATTTTTCTTTTCCATTCTGATCTATTTTCCTTAAAGTTTTGACTGTTCCCCCTGAAATTCAATTTTGACTCTATTTTTTACTGAATTTATCTCCTAATTCTCTTTTATTCTCACAAAAAAATATTTTCCACACAATTCACAATCTCTTAACGGTCGCCTCTTGTCATTTAATTTAATTATGCTTTTATGCATTGTAGGCCTATTTTTATTTTTTGTAATTCTGTTTTGTAACCTAGATTTTGCAATTTTAACTAACTCTAACAAATTCTTTACAGTTGTCTTTATTTTTTTTACAATTCATTTTTTGTGATTTAAAATGTTTTATTTTCTTTACAATTCTGCCTTTTTTTTCCCTTTTTTTTTTTTTTTTTACAAATTTTACTTTATCTCTTAACTACCGCACACTTTTTTCACAATTCTTGTATTTTTTTTAATTATTATTCATTTATTTGGGTTTTTTTTGGCTTTGTTCTCATGCTTCTGACTAGCTTTTGTATAATTCTGACCTTTTTTGCAATTTAGAATTTTTGAAAGTCAATAAAAAGACTTTTTATTTTACAATTTCATAACTACAGTAACACTTTGGTCCTGATTCTGAACTTTTCTCATAATTGCAGCTTTATTTTACCCACTTGTGAATTTATTTCCTCATAATTACAAATGTTTTTTTAATTCAGTTTTTTCAACTTATGTTTTTGCATTTGTAACTTTTATCATAATTATAACTTTATTTCTTGCAATTCTGACTTTTTTTCATGAAATTCTTTTTTTTTTTTTTTTTTTACTCCAGAGCTGGTAGTTATTAACTTAATATGCTCCTGTCGTTCAGTGCTTTCAGACTGGCTTCTGGCCATCTGCATACGCAATAAAGGCCCGGCTCCAAGCCCCATGGTAGGATTAACATTTTTTAATTAAATCCATGTACTGGAAACTTTCTTCATTAGCAATGCTAAAGTATATGGAAAGACAGGATGACTGAGTGCGAAAGAGAGAAACGATAGCATTTAGGGTTTGTGCTGTGAGAAAAAATGTAATGAAAAGTTAAGTTATATAATCTGAATATAGACAAAGAAACAAACCTTTTACAGTGACCACAAAGGGGCGTGGCCTGCTTAACATTCCCTCACCTTGACCTTGCTTTAACTCGCTGTAAAGTCCACGCCACTGAGCAGCGACGTTTTATTAAACATGTTCCAGCTTCACTTAAACACACACCCCGGTACTGCAGCATACGTTCCTCTCCTTCGCCAGTGTGCTGTGTGGAATAACACCATCCGTCCGGCGTCACCTGGAGAAGGACTGCAGCGGTGCTGAGGCAGATTCCTCTCAGGATTCTCACAGAGATTTTTCCTCTGGCTCGCTCATTACAGATCACAAAACTTCTAAAACTACTCAACAGAATCCTGTGGACGTCTGCGTCCACTATGTAACAAACGAAACCTTGCTTAATTGTAGCTTTTTTATTTCCAATTTTATTTTTAACAATTATGACCTTTTCTCCACAATTTTGACTTTTATCTCAAAATTCTGATTTTTTTTCTCCATTTCCAATTGTTTGCTAAAATTCTCACTTTTTTTCTCCCATTTAAGACATATTGTCTTACAATTTTTAACTCCCTCCCCCGCCTCACAATTCTGATTCTCATATTATTATTTACTTTTTCTCACACATTTTCATATCTTCCATATTACATACTGTAGTCTTACATAGTTTCACAATTCTGACTCTGTCACTATTACAACTACATTTCTTATACTTTTTTCCCATTCAAATTTTTTACAATTGTGACTTTTTTCATAACTGACTTTATGTCTCACAACTAACTTTATTTTTTCCAATTCTGACTTTCCTCTTATACTGCAACTGTTTTTTCTAACAACTGTAACTTTATTTCCAGAATTTACAAAATTCTGGCTTTTTTGTTCTCAGATTCTAGCAGAATTGATAGTTAGACTAGAGGGATTGAAGAAAGTTTAAGCTACTCTTCAGGGATCTGAACGTTAACTCAATCCCATGCTATTTATAAGCTACTCTGAACTCGTTCTCAATGGTTATGTCCATTTTTATTTCAATGGGTAAAGCTTTCTGGGTAACATACTGTACTGCAGGGCATTGGGATGGGGATTGTCAGAACAGATGTTAGAATTCTGCAAAATAAAGTCACAGTTAGTTACAATCACAATTAAACATTTTTAAAACATTTAACATTCACTCGTCTTTGAATCCCGATGCAACACCTGAGCGCTGAGAACTGGCCGTGCTCTCTGGCTGTCAATCACAGCGGCACCAGCAACATGTGCCTCTCTGAGCTTGTATATGTGGAAGAGATTTAGCATGAACAGCAGTTCAGATAGTGTGTATTAGCCTTCAGTCTTACCCTCACTGATAGGGGGTAACTAGCAGGTAACCAATGGGACGGGAGGTGCTTGGTAACAACGCATGCTCTTAAAAGTGCCTCTAGAGCTCTTCACTTTTATGGCATCAAAAATCTGTGTCATAAGCGTCCACTCTCACAACTTCCTTTTTACAGCAGGAAAATAACAGCGGCTTGTTATGGGAATAGACCCTGGATGGAACACCAGGGAACCATGTACACACACACATACTGTACACACACAGAGACATTCACACACTGCTAGGTGCAATTTAGAATAATGCGTACAATAAAAATAGCAGCAGCAGGCTGTAAATCTTTTAAAATTGTTTGTACAAAAGGTGGAGAGAACGAGGAAGGGAGCCACAGAGAGACAGAGAGAGAAAGAGAGAGAGAGAGAGAGAGAGAGGTTGAAAGACAGACAAACAAGAAGATAAATAAGAAGTGAAGAAATTGGATTAGTGTTGACATTTTTTTCATGTTAATTGCTTAGCCCAAGAAAAAAAAATCCCAAGTTCATTGAATGAACACCTCACAGCTCTTTCTATGTGTGTGTGTGTGTGTGTGTGTGTGTGTGTGTGTGTGTGTGTGTGTGTGAGGCGAGAAAGAAGGCAAGAAAGGACTAAATAAAAGCAAATCTCCTTAATGATGTAATCTGGTGTTGAAAATGTAAATTGATTTCCAAGAGTGTGGAGTTAAACGCTGCGCTTTTATCAGCCGAGGTTTATGAGAGAGGAGTTTTTCTTCTCGCATCAACTTCATGACCCCTGTCCCAGTAGTTCATGTTTGAGCACGTTGAAGGGAGAAAGAAAAAAAATGGAGGTAAAGCAAAGACAAAAGGATATCTCGATGTTGTGGGTGGGGAGAATAAACAGAATGTGATACGTGACAGACATTACAGTTCACTGCCCCTCCGCCAATTATCTTTAGTTCCTTAGTAACCCAATAACTGTGTGCAAGCCAATCCGGAATTAATGTAAATATTTGAAATAAATAAAGCGCATCATTTAGTTATAAAGTAATGATTAGCCTGAAATGAAAAACACTCACAATGGATGAATAAGACAGTGCAAAATTATCTTAATTATGTATTTTTAAAATCAAATTTCCAAATAAATTTTTACATGGGAACAAAAATCTTTTTTTAAGTGAGCCCTGATCATTTAAAGTGAAATTAGCAGCATTCAGGCACAATACAGTACATGTGCTACAGTACCAGTCAAAAGTTTGGATTTATTTTTCCACATTCTAAAACAATATTCAAATTTTTTTAAACTATGAAATGACATACATGACATTAGGTAATTAAGTAAAAACAGCAACAACAACAACAACAACACTCAGTTGTTACTTTAAAACACAAAGGTCAGCTGTTCTGGAACAACTTGTTCTTGCAGTATTGTCAAGTGTGTTTGGAAAACCCATCAAGCTCCATCATGAAACTGGCTCTAATGAAGACCTTCCCGGGAAAGCGAGACCAAAACTTACCTCTGCTGCAGAAGAGAAGTTTAAATAGCAAATCCATCTCAAAATTAACTGTTCAAAGGTGTTCAAGGTGTCTAAAATATGCAATAAAGAGATTATTGGACGCCTTCAGGATTGTTTTACAGTGTAGAAAGAAACAAAAATTTCAATCAAGACCATGGAGTTAGAAGGCGTGTCTAAACTTTTGACTGATAGTTTATATTTACTTGGCCATTAAATTCTTTTTATTTCATTCACTTTAAAAGGGTACGTATTATGCAAAATTCACTTATTCACTGATAATCAGAGCTAATGATCGGAGCTAGTGCATATAATCTGGACGCATTTACTGTAGTGTAAGTTTGCATAGAATTACATGGCTGGTTTGGACATTTCGTGAACAGATCACAAGCCTGATTGAGCACTTTGAGAAACAAAATGTTTTTAAAGTGTATGTGTGCATTAGCAGTGCCAGGTATCCCCTACTAAAACAGCATACATTTTACTGTAAGTCCCAACATCTGTTAAGTCTCCATCACTCGGTGGTACAGTACTGTATTTTGTGCCTGTGTGGCTGTCTGACATTCTCAAAAACAAATGGTTGAAGATTTGTAGCATTTATAATGATTATGATTATTATTATGATTGTAGCCAGTAAATGAGATTATCCATCTTGATTAGGTTTTGGACCCAAACAGGGTCAAGGTCACGGCAAGGTCAAACGTCATGATTTTCTTTCATGGTTGTCATACAAAGCTGTTACGTAGTTGTTCAAATTCACAATCCCTTGCTACACTGATGCACTTGTCCCAGCACTTCACTAGTGTTTGAATACAATCGAGGTAGAAAGTTTTCACATCTGGAACAGTGGCCTCCCAGGAACTCCTTTAATGCCCCAAACAGGTGGAAATGGCTTGGAGTGAGGTCAGGACTGTACGGGGGATGTGACAAGAACTCCCAGTCGAGTTCCTGTAACGTGCAAGTGGTGTTGGTGAATGATTGTGTGTATGGTTTCCACAGACAGATGCGTTTCTTCCACAAATTGGCGTCAAGTTATCCAGACATTTTCAACGATCAGATGTTCCACCCGCTGAATGTTTACGTGAACGACTGCAGTGTGACGTCGCCTCGGCCAGGATCCTTCTTTAAAATGTTTGCACCATTCAACTGTTTCACTGCGGCTAAGAGTCTCATCAGCGTATTGTGATTGACATCCTCTGTAAATGTCAATCTGTTTAACGCATTCATCCTGAGAAATGTCAAGTCCCAGTTTGACTTGAACGCACCATTGTGGGAAAAAGTTTGGCAAAGAACTCCATATGAGGCAAGAGTGAGCATCCTTTTTTTGCCAATGTATGGTGGATCTGACTGAGACTTGTGGTGCCGTTGAAGCCACTGGAATCGATTTGTAATAATAGCTTCAACTATGGAACAGTTTTTTTATTTACTGGTTAATTAGTAAAACTTAATAGCTGTCTTCTCCATTAGTGATCACGACTACTTCAATACCAGCTCCTAGTGTTTGCACACACTCTCTTTCTCTCGCTATTGATATTTCCTACCCACAATCAACCGCCCCCTCAGGCTCCGGCGCTTTGAGAGAGAGGATTGGAAACATTTCGCTACCTTAATTTACTTTCATTGTTTCATTTGCGCACATATCCGAACTGCGGAAAGAACACGAGGACAGAGGAGTCAAATCCAGACGTATTGGGCAAATGAGACAGACTGCTGCTGTTCATCAAAAGGGTTTAATAAGATTCTGACCATACATCTCACACACACACACACAGATACACACACACACACAGACACACACATGCACACCTTTAGCAAGTATTTGTAGATTTAAAGTGATTAGAAAAAAAATGCAGCTGCAGCTGTTCTTAGAAACCAGACTCTAAATTATAATCGTGTCGTTTATAAATAACACGAACCAAACTTAATAATGAGACAAAATCATGAAAAAAAAAAAAATCTTATATTCATCAAAGACTTCAAAGACATGACAATGAAAAATAATTCAGAAATCATGCAGCACGTCACTGTAATTAAAGCATCTCATTATTGCTTCTTCAATGAGTCAGATGCATTTTACTGCATTAAATCATTCTATCACACACACACACACACACACACACTTTATCGGGAAACTTGAACAGGGAGAGGCGAGGAGGAGGATGAGCGAGGCACGGAGAAGTGAGAGACTGCAGGAGAGGAAGAGGTGAAAGAGAGAGAGAATCTGCACTGTTGCAAATCCTCCTGATCATCAATTAACACATTTTAGCATCTCATTAACGTATTTTCTCTCTCAACCAGTTTTCAGCTGTTCGCTGTGTAAATGGCCAGATGTGCACAGATGTGGGTTACTTCTCCAAATAAGTCAAGGAGGCGTGGCCTCTGTGTGCTAGTCTAAGTCAAGGAGGCGTGGCCTCTGTGTGCTAGTCTAAGTCAAGGAGGCGTGGCCTCTGTGTGCTAGTCTAAGTAAAGGAGGCGTGGCCTCTGTGTGCTAGTTTAAGTCAAGGAGGCGTGGCCTCTGTGTGTTAGTCTAAGTCAAGGAGGTGTGGCCTCTGTGTGTTAGTCTAAGTCAAGGAGGCGTGGCCTCTGTGTGTCAGTTTCAGTGAAGGAGGCGTGGCTTGTATGTTTGTGTGTGTGTCTCATTAAAGAGGCGTGGCTTGTGTGTGTGCATGTGTGTGTCAGTCTCAGTGAAGGAGGTGTGGCCTCAGTGTGTCAGTCTCAGTGAAGTAGGCGTGGCCTCTGTGTCTGTCAGTCTCAGTAAAGGAGGTGTGGCCTCTGTGTGTCAGTCTCAGTGAAGTAGGCGTGGCCTCTGTGTCTGTCAGTCTCAGTAAAGGAGGCGTGGCCTCTGTGTGTCTGTCTCAGTAAAGGAGGCGTGGCCTCTGTGTGTCTGTCAGTCTCAGTAAAGGAGGTGTGGCCTCTGTGTTTGTGTGAGTGTGTGTATCAGTCTCAGTGAAGGAGGCGTGGCTTGTGTGTGTGTGTGTGTGAGTGTGTGTCAGTGAAGGAGGTGTGGCTTGTGTGTGTGTGTGTGTGTGTGAGTGTGTGTCAGTGAAGGAGGTGTGGCCTGAGTGTCATTCTTCCAGAAATGTAAAAACCCTTCAGGAATTCAGCTGTAAATCAGCTTTTTAATTACTTTTATTGAGGGAAAAAAATCAAGTCTGATTGATTTTAAAACTTAAAGCAGTATCTGTTTTTTATCTGGATATGTGGAACAGCTGTAGTGTCATATCAATTTCAACTTTTTTATTTTCCTTCCTGTTTCAAAAGAATGTACAGTAACTGATGTTGTTTTTTTATCATAAGATGTTTAAACACCATGTCTCTATAAAACCCCGCTGTGTGTGTGTGTGTGTGTGTGTGTGTGTGTGTGTGTGTGTGTGTGTGTGTGTGTGTGTGTGTGTGTGTGTGTGTGTGGGTCTGCATACCCAGATGACGTCCTGATGATTTATGACTCAGTAGAATTATTTATTCTCTCTCTATGCCAGGCTGAAATTATCTTTGAACACAAGGTTCATGTTTCTATTTTTTTTTTTAAATGTGTTTTTAGTTTGTAACAAGTTTGTGATATTTGTCCAGTTTTATTTGGTGTTTGTTACAAGAGCAACACCGGTGTTGGACGGAGGTGACACTCGAGCAGGTGCAAAGTATGACAGGGGACGAGAAACACCTCCACAACCTGATACACCACATGCCTGTCTTATCGGATCACTGCTGTCGTCATCCAGCTCTCATACACATTCTTTACACACACACACACAAACCAAGCTGGAGGTCTATCATTTTTTTTTTAAACATTCAGAATAACATTTTTTTTTACCTGGACATGTGACAGGCAGTGACAGACATTCAGGTGGAGATAAAAAAGAAAGAAAGAGAGAAAGAGTTCCACAGCACGCTGCTCACCGTATCTCATCTCTACACATGACAACACTCTTGTCTTTCTCTTTCACTATTATCGTTCTGTCTCAGGTGACCTGACACGCTCAAGGCCGTTGACTCAGGGCTCTCACAGCTGTGTGAGTGTCAAGTGAAGTAAACTAAACGTGCCAGACGGCAGACGGAGTACACGTTGTATGGACACCAGAGAACCACACACACACACACACACACACACACACATAAACACTCACACAGGCCCACATTTGACACTTTATTTTTCTTCCCAACAAATTTATTGTCTCTCTTCGTTTTTTTTTCTTTGCGACCGAACCTTTCTCCCACATCTGACATGAGCACGTAGATAAGCACGTAAATGAGCCATGGTGTGTTTTCTAACAGACTGGCATGACAGCTTGGTGAAAAGAAAATCAGATCTCATCGAACACAGGGTCACGAGAACAGATCAGATACGAATCAGACATGTGACAGGGGCGGATCAGACAGCCTGTCACTCTGAGTTCACTGAATAAATAAAAGAAGGAAAGAAATGGATTTATTGATATATAAATGGATGTTTGATATGGAGTCCAGGGTTCCATTCCAGTCTTGGGGTCTGTGTGCATGGAGTTCACATGCATGTTCTCCTCGTACTTGGTGGGTTTCCGCCGGGTGCTCCGGTTTCCTCCCATGGTCCAAAAACAATCAATAAACATTAGAGTTCACAAATGATCCATATCGAGTGTGTGTCCTGCGATGGATTGGCATCCTGTCCAGGGTAGACCCTGCCTCCTGCAGGCCCTCGTCATCCTGTGCCCAGGAGAACTGAAGATGATTTAATTAATTAATGTTCAATATAAAGTAGTCATGATGGACAGGCTGGAGGCTGTGAGGCTTAAGAGGGCGTGACAATTTTATATGTTTATATATATATATATATATATATATATAGAGAGAGAGAGAGAGAGAGAGAGAGAGAGAGAGAGAGAATGAAATATTGCTGTATTTTACAAAGTGAGTTCACTTTAATACCATGGTAATTTGGCAACAATACAGAAAAACGCTGGCTTTTTTAGACTATTATTTTAGAAAAGAATTTGGCACCCACCTACAAAATTGGGATGCAAAGAGTGGTTGTGATTTTTAATTTTCAGATCTTCATTGTCTTTTAATAAATATGAATAAAGGTCTTGTCTTTGATGGTGCAAAAGCAAAAGAAATTGACAGAAGGACATTAGCATGTTCACAGATCAGCCACAACATTAACAGCACATAACATAAACACATTAACATTGATTTTCAATTATATACTAGTAACCTGGTGACTGTATCACTGGAGCTCAAGACTTACTTACCAAAGACCCGCCTATCTGGTCCAATCCCACAAAAAGGCCAACTGGGTGAAAAAAAATCAATGCTGGTCACGATAGAAAGACACTAGTCTTTTAGACACCTAGTACACCACAGTCTGCTGCGCATCGGGCCAAAGAGTTCAAAACCACTGATCTGTCATCCAAACCCGCTAATGTTCTCATTCATATATATGTAGAGATATATAGATATGTATATATGTTTATATTGCACTGCTAACTTGCACTTCTGGTTAGATGCTAACTGCATTTAGTTGCCTTGTAACTATGTGCAATGACAATAAAGTTGAATCTAATCTAATCTAATCTAATTCCAAACACCACAGCAGAGCCAAAGAGCCAGCACTGCCCAGGGGACAAAAGGGATGGACGTAATACTGGTTTCAATGTTGTGCATTTAAGTTAAGTGTAAATATGAATGTATACACAGATGTATAACATTTTTTCCCATTAAATTCTTCATTTGTTCTTAAATTTCTTTCCATCATAAGACAGCTACCAGCCAGGGAGAGTGAAGTGCTTTCTGGAAAACTCTCTTGGAGCTTTGGCACAGGCATACTGTATGTTGCATCATGATCAGATGTGAATTTGTGAAATGGTGTTGTGATTTCGTGTTTAGTAACTTGAGATCTGAAGTTTTCCTTTTAAAAGGCTAAAATTTGTTTCATTTTGTCAGGTTTTAGCAATTGTAAGATTTGTCTTTTAATATGCTTTAATATCACTATATAAGATTCGGCCCTGATGCCAGTAAAATGGAAAAGTTGCAGACTAAAACCACTATAATACTCTGTGTTATTCATTTTCTGTAATACTATCTAGCTTGACTGCTCTTCTGTATCAGCTGTTCATAGAGTTGCAGATTGTTCACCGCAGTCCCATGGAGTTTACTTGTAACTCACTGCTGGGACATTTTATTTAGTACAAATAAAGGAACCACCAAGCCTCATCAATCGTGCAGACGTGAGTCAACAACTCTATGGACAACGAGGAATACCAAGCCATAACAACTGAACTTTGACACACAAAGTCACGCTGTAAACCCACAGCAGCGATGTTTTGTACACTGAACCGTGTGATAACTCTTTAACAGGCTGGAATGGTTTAAAGTGGATACTAAATTTAAATTTTTTTTGAGTGAAATTGATAGGAGTCCTTCAGAGCAGATGAAAGAGTTCTGAACCTTAGTTTACTATGCAGGGAGAAGGAGAGACTGTGCCTGGGTAATAAGGCACACTAGGACCAAGTGGACTAGTGTTCTTTGTCTCATATAATGCCAGACTGCCACAACACATTGACCATTGTTGCCATATGTCCCTGAATAACATCCCATTCCAGATTCTCCCCTTACAATACACTACACTTTTCTGGAAAGGCTTTCTACTAGATTTTGGAGCCTGTCTGTGGAGATTTGTGTTCATTCAGCTACAGGAGCATTAGTGAGGTCAGGCAATGATGTTGGCATACAGTAGCAGTAAGCACTGTTCCCATGCACCTCCAGGGTTTAATTCTCAGCTCTGGTTCGGTTCTCCCCATGCATGGTGGGTTGGGTCTGGGTACTCCAGTTAGCTCCCACAGTCAGAAGACATGCAGAGTGAGTGTGTCTGCTTGTATGTCCTGTGATGGATTGGCACCTCGTCTAATTGTGCCCCAAGTCTGCTGGGATATAGACGCCAGACCTCCCACAGCCAAAGGTGTTCAGTAACCTCAGGTTTGAGGTCAGTAAGGGTTCTGTTCAGGATACTCAATATCATCCACTCCAAGCTTAACACACCATGTCTTTATGGACATTGTATGTATACAGGCACATTGTTTGGACCAGTTTGGAAAAGGTTTGGTCCTCTTACTTAGTTGCAATGAAGTGAAACTATAATGCTACGGTGCACAAAGACATTCTATACAATCGTGGATTCGTGGAATCATGTGCTGGATAAAGTACCCTGTATGTTTTGTGCACTGTTCTGGCCGTAAACTTCATGATCTTGAACATTGCAATCTGATTTGTTCCCACAAAAACAGAATGTGAGCTTTTGAGAAATATGTTATAGACAAAGATTTTTACAGAATCTGTTTGTTGTGAAAAAATAAATAAACAAATAAACAAATAAATAAACAAAACTTGGCAATATTTTTGGAAGAAAATTGCATTTATTGTGGGGGAAAAAAGTTCATTCCGAAACTTATATTGTAGGAAAAAAGATCTGGATCTTCAATCCAGGTGTTAGAGAAGCACTAAGTAACGGGAAAAAAACATACTGAATCTATAAATCTTTCTTTCGATCTGCTGCTCGTCCAGCTGGACGTAGACCTTCTTGTCAGCAATGTTCTTTGCTGTCAGATTGCAAAACCACATGTTTTAAATATGCCAGAAGTGTGGAAACATTGTGAGAGTTTGTAGAAACTTGTGTGTGATGTCATTACTCAGACTCATTTAACTCTTGCGTCCTAAATGCTTGGTAAAATATTTCAAACTAAAGAGGTACAGGAGACCAGTGAAAAGATCTTCGCAGTGTTTACAGCATGTGTTTATATGAATTGAGGGATCATTTTAAAAATGTTGGCTAATTTTGCTCAGTTGACCAGAATATACTGTAATAATGTCGGCTCTTGTTTTATCATAAGTTATTATTTTTTTTATGAAACTTGCTGCACATTTAATTTAATTCAGTTTTATTTGTATAGAGCTTTTCCACAGTGGTCACTGGCACTAAATAATAAGTTTTTTGTTTTGGCAATAAATAGATAGATATGTAAATAAATAAATAAATATTGGGGGGAAAAATGTGAGGAAAAAAAGGATAAATTGTAATTATCAGTTTGTCCCTGATGAGCAAGCAGAGCGTGATGGGGACAAGAAAAACTCACTGAGATTGGAATAGGAAAAAACCCTGATTGAACCCAGACTCAACAGGGAATCCATCCTTATTTGAGTGATATGAGACAGTATGAACATCCATCCATCTAGGAACCTCTGTAATCCAATAAGGGACTGTGGAGGACAATGTTGATGACCATTGTATTTATTACCATTTTTACAACCATGGTAGGACCTCTGGGTCAACATTCACATGCTCATTCACACACTACAGGCAATTTGGGAATGCAAATTAGTCTAATCTGCATGTCTTTGGATTGTGGAAGCAAATGGGAGTCCCCAGGGGAAACACACCAAAAGCACTGGGAGAACATGCAAGGCAATTTCACTCTTAACCCACTGAGCAACTGCAGTCACAACCCATCAAAGAAAAACCCAGCCCAGTCCAAGACTATCTTCTTGAAACCAGTCTGTCACTGTATCGTTTCAAGAATGTTGAAATTTCTGTTTAATTTATGTATTGTTAATAAATTCTCTAATAATAAAAAAAGTTTTGCTTTTAAAGTTCAAAAAGTACCATCTCTGGGAAATCTAAGGTTTATTTATTCCATCACTGGGAAAACTGTAAGACATTTATTGTGATACATGAACTACCACGTCTAGCTGAAAGAGAAACATATTATTTCCTGGCCATGTTTATGGTATTTCTTATCTGGAGGCTGTATATTCGATTTCTTCCGTTTATCATTAGCTACCTTTACTTAACTTACCTGTGTGCTTAGTGTTATGCTACGACTCTTTTCTAGTGTACCAGAAGACAAACAAACATTGCTTAATTGTATGTTCAATGTGGATTTTTGGCTGTGGATTATTATGTCAAAGAATATATAATTATTATGTAGAAAGAAATTGTGTGTAACTCAAAAAGATGCTATTTATCTAAATGTGTGTAACTAATTATTTGTGATTTATGCTTCTGTACAAACAGTTATGTTTCTGATCAGCAAGAATCACTAGTGCATCCTATCCTCAATAATGGCTTTGTGTTTGTTTAACTTTTATCCAATGTCTTCAGGCCTGAGTGGAAATTGTTATGCAGGAATGCATAGCGTTTTCCAAACTGGAAAATGCAGCTGTGTTTATGTTTTTAAGTACAAAAAAATATGACAGGGAAAGACGGTCTAAATCAGTCAGACTGGTGAAAGATGGGTTTTAGTGAGATAAAGAGAAGAAAGAGTGGTTTAGATTACCATCAATAAAAGTTGTGAAAGCCTTGAATTGACAGATTTTGTGAGATAAAAGCTAAAATCATTTTTGTATTACCTGGTCTTTTTCCAGACGGTTCAGTTCGGATGAGATTCCAGTTCTTGCCTGACATGACTGTAATCTCATCCTCTGCTTTTATGGCTCATCCACCTCAAATAGTTGGTAAGTTGTGTGTTCTGATATGCTTTACTGTTCACCACACTTGAGCCACTATATACCTCCTGTCAACTTAAACTAGTCATGCCAGTCTCTTCAGACCTATATTGAACAGGTGCTGCCTATTCTTCTCAGAGAATCAGTGCCAAATAGCCTGGTCAGTTTCTTCAGGCTTCTTTGGCACTATTCCAACCAGTCTGATCCCTCTCCAGAACCAGCTTGAATGAGTCTGGCCAGTCTCCTCAGACCTCTCCCAAACCAGCACCAACCAGTCTGGCCATTCTCTTCAGACCTCTCCCAAACCAGCACCAACCAGTCTGGCCATTCTCTTCAGACCTCTCTCAAACCAGCACCAACCAGTCTGGCCATTCTCTTCAGACCTCTCTCAAACAAGCACCAACCAGTCTGGCCATTCTCTTCAGACCTCTCCCAAACCAGCACCAACCAGTCTGGCCATTCTCTTCAGACC
>JAQMYJ010000010.1:4375820-4387145 GCA_030014305.1 Clarias laeviceps
AATGTAGAAAATAAATCACTAAACAAAAACAAAGAAATTTGCAAGTGTTCTAAAACTTTTGAACGGTAGTGTATATGAAGTTTAAAACTTTAAGACTTATATTAGTCAGAGCTTCCAGTCTTTAGCAAAAACACGGCATACACACTGCTCATGCTTAACCCCATGGATCCCATCTGTGCATGAATCAGCATGCCAATTTTCCCCTGAACAATAACAATCACCTACATACAAACTAAATAACCATACTAAAATAAATCGCACAGGTGTATCTGTTTCCAATCTGACCTTGAGAGGTTGCACAGCTGAAATGACACATCAGATCATTCCTACAGTACTTTCAGGCACATGAAGCAAGTGACTGTAAGGTTTCAAGTTGAACATGCTAGGAAGGAATAAAGACACAGAAAAGGATCAAAGCATCTAAAAAGCTTTAAATCTTAGGTGCATTGAAATCGAGCAGAATAAAGTGGCAGAAGATACGGCACGAATCAGAGACTAGCAGGTTCAGGACAAATTGAGTGAGCACTTATCAGAAATGTGTCCAAGCTCTGACACAAATGGCTTTCCAGATTACTAGAAAAATCTACATCATCATCATCATCATGATCAGTTTTTGCTGAGAATATGATTTTTCCCTTGGTATTAAATTCGAGTCATTTGGTCTAATGCCAAAGCATATTGTTTGGTGCACATCAAGTTTAACCCAACGCCTTATGAGTAGTACAATTTCTGTGATCAAATCACAGGTGGTGGTTGCAAATGGGCAAAGCCAAAGACTAGCAAATTGTTGAGGAATTTATGCTGGAAATATATTGACTGGACAAAAAAAAATACACAACTAGTGTGTTCAGTCGACTTTAGCTTTGCTTACTGCACGCTGTGGTTTCTAGTTCATGTGTGAAAATGATTCTACATTCTTCCCGGAACCCATTGTCCTGGGATAGGGTTAATCAGACCACATGACCTTTTTATGTCACTTTTAAAGTCCAATCTTTATGCTCCCTAGCAAACTTAAGCCTCTGCATGATGAGTCTCACTAACAAGTGCTTTTCTTATGGACACACCTGTTTAGTAAAAATCCTGTAAGTTCTTATCACATTGTGTGTGTGTGTGTGTGTGTGTGTGTGTGTGTGTGTGTGTGTGTGTGTGTGTGTGTGAGAGAAAGTATTCCTACTTTCACCATTACACATTTTTTTGTGCTGCAGCTTCACTAAGAATTTAAGTGATGTTTTCTGACCACTAGAGGTTTAGGGTTCAGATTTCCTTCCTTCCAGATTTTAATAATACATTGGACAGCTCTTTAACCCAACTCCAGACATGGCAGCAATTTGTTTAAGTTGAAGCACAGAGCAAGGAATGACTTGGGGAGAAAGGATGATTTGAAATGCCTCAGTAAAAACCCAATTAAAACTCAGTGGCATGACCTGAAAATTATTTTTTTCTCCAAATCGAGATCATTTTCAGTGAGAGGTGGAAGAAAGTAGCAAAATTAAACCGTGCAAAGGTCACAGAGACAACGCAAAGCACAATCCACACAGAGAGGAGAGCGAATATGTACAGTATCTACTGTATAAAGCAGATTTAATTGTTTTTAAAACTTTACAAAGACCCTCTTGATCATTTTATTACTGTTTAAAACTTAAAGAAAACTAAGAAGCAGAAATAAATAAAAAAATCCCATATTTATACAGTTGTATCTGATGTTGTCCTACAGCATTTACATTTAGTCAGACGCTTTTATCCAGAGTGACTTACAAAAGTGCTTTGATGTGTCCGTCATTAAATATCCTTTCACTTTTATTTGTTTGTTAGTATTGGGGTGGAATACCTAAGAAACAGATAGGTCTATAGTTGTCTAGTGATTTCCAGTGACTCGGCTATACAGACATCTAGAGGAAATTCATTCCACCACCCAGGAGCCAGGACAGAAAACGATCTTCCTTGATCCCTGAGAGATGGTGGGAGCAGTCGTGCAGTGCTAGAGGATCAGAGGCAATGTGGTGCAGTCCAGGGGGCGATAAGAGCTGAGAGGTAAGTGGGTGCTGGGCCTTTTTTAGCTTTGTAGACAAGCATCAGTGTTTTAAATTACATCCCGGCAGCTACAGGGAGCCACTGGAAGGAGCAGACCAGTGGGGTGGTGTGAATACCTTCCAGAGGCTCTGTAAAGAAACTCAAGGATGCTTAAAACTGCGGCATCATTAATTCATTTCTTTGGAACTGGGTTGTAAACATGGAGCATCTCTATAAACACATGGCGTGGTCCGGAACAATCACGCAGAGCTATTTATAGGTTTTAGTCTACTGTACACTGTAGCTGTTCAAATCTCGTTTCAACAGGCTCAATAATTGAAAGGACTTCTCTACCCGACAGACCCAGAGACAATACCCTACTAAAGCCAGAATCTGATCAGTCATTCCCGTGGCATTTATCTGGATTCCTTACTTGGCGCAGGCATGGAGCGTCTTCCCCTGCTGTCAAACTACAGTACTATAACTTCTCTTGACCGACCTTTTAAACCAAACATCCCTGAGGGCCTGCCTCAGTTTAACCCACGAGTATAACTGTACGCTCAAGTATCTATAATAATCTATTTTGTCACATATTAAAATAGTTCCCCAGTGATGCATTGGAGCAGAATAGGACTCTGCCTGCTGAGTGCCGGTTTCTCCTGAGGTTTCTTCCTCCTTCCTGTCTTCTTCTTATAATAGTTTTGGCTCTCGATTAGAAGAAGAGTTTTTTTAAAGGGATTAGTTAGAAATATTAGTCACAGAAACTTTAAGTCACAGACGTTTACAGATTTATTTATATATATATATATATATATAATTTTTATTTTTTATTTTTTATTTTTTTACAATGGGTGTCTTAATGGTTAGCACTGTCGCCTTGCACCTCCAGGTCCCAGGTTCTACTCCTGCCTCGGGGTCTGTGTGTGGACTTTGCATGCATGTTCTCCCTGTGCTTGCTGGGTGTTTCCTCCAGATACTCCAGTGTTCTTCCACAGTCCAAAACCATGCATATTAGGCTAATCGTTTCCAAATTGCCTGTAGTGTGAGAATGAGTGTGTGAGTGTGTGTGCCCTGCAATGGATTGGCACCGTGTCCATTGTGAACCTCACCTCATGCCCTAAGTCTCCTGCGATAGGCTCCAGGCCCCCCGCGACCCTGTACACAGAATAAAATGGTATAAGCATGTAAGTGACTGAGTGTTTACCATACGCCTGTCATGACAACGATGCCTGTTATGAACTAGGGGTAGTACTCAAAATGGCACTGTGCTAAATTATTATGAAATAAAACACCTGTGTTAGGGTTAGTTACTTGCAGTATAGCTATTAACCAATATCACTGGGGTGGCACATTGACATAATGGTTAGAACTGCGCCCTCACATCTCCAGGGTCATGGGTTTGATTCCTGCATGGAGTTTTTATGTTCTCCCCATGCTTGGTGTGTTTCTCTGGGTACTCCCAGTTTCCTCCCTCGGACCGTACTGAGAGAGTATATGAGAGTGTGTGAACTGCCCATAGTGTGTGAATGAGAGTGTTTTTGTGCCCTGTGGTGGATTGTCACATCCGCCCCACCCAGTGCCTCGAGTCCCCTTGTAAAGGCTCCAAACCTCCCATCACCCTGCATAGAATAAGCACTATAGACAATAAGTGAGTAATAAAAATGGTTAAGCATTAGACTTGTCAATTCGGGCAGGCATGGTGTGTATAAGCGAAGCATTTTACGTGACTCTATAGAGATAGAGGTTATTTTCATCAACCACAGCAAAGATGGCAAGAAATAAGGATCACTTTTTAGACATGGTGGATGCTACAAGACAAAATACTGTACAAGCCGGTAGATGTTGAGATTTCAGCAGAACTTTACATACAGACACAAAGATGAGAACAAAGTGAGTGAGATCAGGAAAACATTACTGAAAGTGTGAGGCTGATCTCAAGGATGTTCTCAACCACTGTAAAGTTAACAATGTGTCAGCTGTCAATCATTCTTTTCTTTCTCCTTTCACTTCATCACACCTGGATTGTTTTAACCCAGATCATCATCACCGCCTTCGCTCGTCTCTACAGGTAAATGGTCTCTATTTCCGAACAGGTAAATGGCTCTCTCCATCTTTATCCCCCTTCACCTGTTTCTTTCTCTCTTTTTTGGTGTTCAGAGCCCCAGGTAAGGTAACGGTAACTTCAATGAACTTTGTTGATGAGGAACACTTTGAGTCCTGGAATAATCTCAATGCTCACAGAAAAAAAAACTGTGTAGGAGAAACTTAATTTTCATATGGTTCTGTTTCTGGGGGGTTCTTTCTTTTCTCAGCTATCTAAGACCACCATTGTATTTATAACTGTCAGGTCGTCAGTAGAAACGTGGCCCAAAGTCGGCTAATTACAATGCACTGTGCTCCGATATTATAGGAACTAAAAGTTCATGCTTTAACACTATTCTTCCGAATTGTCCCATAATAGAGCAGTTCTTATTCAGCCTGTCTCTTGTGCTTGATTAATTGGTGTAATTTGATTGTCAAATTGTGCTTTTTATATCACAGAGCTGCTGAGTTCTGGATCTTGATTGCTCATAAGATGTTGATCATTTTTCTTTAAGAGCAGCTCTGAGAGTAGTGCAAGTTTATTTTAAATACGTCATCTCTTATAATGTTCATTTACAGGGGATGCTTTACATAAACCCCAGTGACAGTTGAACTTTTTATCAGAAGGTTGTGAGTTCAAATCCCAGAAGTTGTACAAATGGGATAAATGTCATTTGCAGTTAATGAATGCTGTAAATTCATTAAAAAAAAAAAATCATTATCGTCCATTATCATTCATATGGTCAGATTCTCATAGGGTCATTTGTTAAGTTTCATATTTTATGAATGGCGGGATGGTTGTGTAGTGGTTAGCACTGTGACCTCACACCTCCAGGGTTGATTCCCACCTCAGGTCTGTGTAGGTGAAGTTTGCATGCTCTCCACATGCTTGGTGGGTTTCCTCTGGGTACAGCAGTTTTTTGACATCTTCAGGACAGGCTGGTGAGCTCTTTATGGCTACTATAACATAAGTGAGAACTTGTTTTGTGGATGTCCTGCAACATTGCTTAGAAATATTATACACCACCTGGTCGATTATTTTCCTTTAACTGCATGACACTGTGCTCTTATATAGTTTTGACCTGAAATTAAATGACATGGCAGAAATATTATTAGGACACATGTTTCTTATAGTGTGTCATTCTGTATGTGTGTGTGTGTGTGTGTGTGTGTGTGTGTGCTGGCCTGGAGTCTAAATGATTCGGATTTGGCTGACAACACCGGGCAACAGATGGCTGTATTTCAGAAGATGAAACAGAAGCAATTGTTTGTTTGTGTGCATGTGTGTGAGATTGAGAGAGTGCGTGTGAGATTCTGATTTATGACTTACTCATCTCTGAGTATTTGTGCAATGACAAAACATTTGTGCAACAGCTGATAGGAGAACAAATGGGGCTTTGCTTGCGTTGTATACATTTTGCTCATATTTTAACCGTAACCATTGTGTGTGTAGTAGATGTGAGAGTGTGTTAAATGAAGAAGTACCTCCACCTAACTACTTGATTTATTGTGTATTAAAAAAATTATTAAATGTTAGATGTTTGTTTTAGAAGGTGAGATTAATTAAGAATGTGCAGGATGAAGCAGGTAATATCTACTGTATATTAGACATTCTTTTATATATATATATATATATATATATATATAATGGTATGGCACAATTTCTACATCTGCAGATGGAACACCTCACCAGTGGATGGCAGATGGCACAGTGATATGGTTAGGACAATCATCTCCATCTCAGGATGGGCACTACGCCTCTTAATCTTCTTTATTTAGCACTGGGTCTTTAAATTCTGTCCACGCTATGTGTACAAAAGTATTTGAACACTTACATACTGCACTGTATATGATTCTTTCTTAAACATTTTGCTGCAAAGTTGTGTAGAATGCCTGTCTACGATATCATGTTATAATTTCCCTTCAATGTGACCATTTGGAAATTGTGTGCTAGGAAAGAATTTGGATTTTGATGTAACAGCATCATGACAGGCATCATACAGAGTATTTTTTTTTTTTTATATCTGTGCAAGAATATCACATGGACAGCACATTTTATATAGATCAGACATAACTTTAAAACCATTTACATTATAATCGCATTTTAGGTTCCCCTTGTGCTGCTGAGGGAGCTCTGGCCCCTTGGG
This sequence comes from Clarias laeviceps, assembly GCA_030014305.1. Classification (NCBI taxonomy): domain Eukaryota; kingdom Metazoa; phylum Chordata; class Actinopteri; order Siluriformes; family Clariidae; genus Clarias; species Clarias laeviceps. The sequence goes on from JAQMYJ010000010.1 coordinate 4,382,060, forward strand.
GCATCACTCTACAAGACCTCTGGAGCAGTGCTGTGGCATCTGGCCCAGGGGCATTAGTAGCAGGTCCTTTGTGTGCTGTGGGTTGCAGTGTTTATCCTCTGTGTATTGAGCTTGTTTTGTAAAAGACAAACCATGGATTGATTAAAAATGAGATCTTGATTAAATTGAGATCTTGGTTAAATTCTGAGGCTTGGTCCACAACCTTGGCCTGCCAGTCTCATGTGTGCAGCAGGATGTGGTGTGTTGGAAGTTCCGGTGCCTTTCTATCATAGCCAGCACAGCATTTTTTGGTGCTGCATTGGCTTTTCTATGGGATCAGGCTGGCAAGGTGGCCATTGGTCCCTAAGGGCATAAATGAGTCCTGGGAACCCATGAACCTGTCACTAGTTTACTGGTATATAATTAATAATCAATGTTATTCAATTCAACTGGCTGTGGTATTATTATTATTATTATTATGGCCTACCAGTGTATGTCATAGAATTTAATTACAATTTTACTGGGAGCTTTTTTGTACATTTTCTTCTTCCTTGAAATCTGCCCATCTCTCAGAACTTCAGTCCATGCACACACAGATTTATTGAAAAAGGCTCGACAGACGGCCCCTCCTGTGAATGTAGGCAGCTCTTCAGGCATGTTTATTGACAAAGCACTCCATAGGCTCAGGACAAATTCAAAGGCCTGGTTAGAAAGACTAGATGGGGTCAGGTTTTAAGAGAAAGTTCTGATTTATTCTGCAACAGGGAGCCAGGATTTGGATGGAGACAGAAAAAAAAACTCACACAAACCCACACACAGAGTACAACAATGGATGTAGGGTTGGAGAAATAGAGAGCCAGACAGAAATACAGCGAGTCAGGGAAAGAGTGATGAACAAACCTCCAGAAGAAGGGCCACAAATGAGTAGGAGAGATGAAGAAACAGAAAGGCAACACAAAAACTATCATGAAAGTTATAGCATTGTGTAAACAATGGATTGAAGAGCAGAACTGCATTTAAAAAAAAATAATAATAAAGATGACATTAAAGACATTATTTTTTGTCCATCATCTCTATCATTGCTGCAGGTTCATGGTCAGAGAATTTACAGCAAACACTTTAACACAACTTCAGTAGATATTTTTACAAGGACAGTATTTCCTCGATTCCAACTGCAGATGCTTTACTTTGTGTGAGATGTGAGCCAATCAATGCTCCGTCCTCAGCCAGAGACCCTGTTGATGTCAGTTTAAAGCAAACATAGCCAGGAGAGGGTTGTTTTGTTCTCATGGAGTTTACAGTAAGTAAGCAAATTGTAATTCTCCTATCAAGGGACAATAACTTGGCACAGGATTTTATGTCGGATGACCTTCCTGACGCAACCCTCCCATTTTAATCCGGGCTTGGGACCGACACCGCATCCAGTGGCTGGGGTTTGGAGATTTGGGGTTGGGAATTGAACTCAGGCCCTCCATATGGCAGTGGTTACATGGCTAATATTTAGGTGCAGGTGTGGAACATGTGCAGTTTTATTCCCATTACTAGTAGAACATTAAAGTCCATGTAAATGCACCTAGTACCTACCACAATGTTTGCTAGCTAGCAAGCAGCACTACATTAACAGTTAAGCTTCCGAACATGAAATGTTCATTTTGAAATGAAATGAACATTTCATGTCCGAACTCGAACATGAAATGTTCGAGTTTTAGCAGCCAGGATTAGATTTGTTTTTAAAAAGAAATAAATATCACCAAAGTATTAAATTGAAACATTAGATTCCTGTATCAGAATGACTCAGTACAACTAATTCAACAGGCTGTAAAAATATCAGTTCCACAAAGAGGAATGTGGCTTTTCATTGACCCGCCACCAATTATACAATGAATTCAAATCCCTGCCACATTTCAATCGATAAACCTAATGACATTCTTGTAAAAAAGAGGCTTAATTCTAAAACAATATAACCATATGAAGACTAAGACTCGTTCCCTAATTGTATTCTCTAATTGGTTGTCGCGCAACTTCCTTGTTAGCGCAATATGCAGATCAGGATTATTCGCTCCCTGAAGGTTATCTCTCAATTTGCATTCAGATGAGCTGGACATTCAGGGCCTGCCTGCTTATTGCACGACCTGTTAGCTATTCCGCACCGACCAAGTCAATCACAACGTCTATAAAGCAATTCACCGGTTCCTACATGGATGACACAATGGTGGTCATTTGCCTGCGCACTGACTATGCAAGACCACTGTTTACATTAGATAAGGTATTAAAGCAGTTCTGGTAGGTGACTCGGAGGCGGTTTGTTGATTGCTGATAAAAAAGGAGGCTTTGTGAAAGAGAGATCAGACAAAGGACATCCTCGTACTGTGTACTTCTTACACTTCAGCAGTCGCACAATCTTCAAGGAAGGGGCACAGATGTTAGGCAAAGTTGTTTTCAGTGATTTTTGTTGACGTTCCATTGAAAGGGGGCATGCCATTAAATACCTGCTGCTGAAGCACTTTTGTGTCCCAATCAAAACCAGTTCAATTCACACCACAGAGTAAAAACCATCTCTGAACTTGTGGAGGCAACAAGACACAAACTCTCTGAGAAAGTGTGTGGATGTGTATGACTGACAGGACGTGGGAGGATGGTGAGCTATTAAAAGGCATATTAAATTAATCCTGTCTATGACCTTTAAGTAATCGCAAATGCACAATGTGTCTGTGTGTGTGTGTGTGTGTGTGTGTGTGTGTTTGTGTGTGTGTGGATTTCTTGTCAAATGCTTATATAGGACATTTCATATTGTGATGGGCGTTATGTTGAGATATGCATTATGGGATAAAATGGAGTTTCCACTCATCAGGCCGATGAACTGTGTGCGTATGTGTGTGAGATGGAAGAACTGACGGCCACCTGGGGTGCTGGAAAAGGACATGCACTCAGGGGTCCTGAGAGAGAAGTACCGACTGTACTGAACATCTCAATTCACAGAGAGAGACAGAGAGAGATAAATATACTGATATGGCCACCTGCGGACAAAAATGGCCAAAACCCAACAAAAAACTCCACCAGTTTGCCAAAATATATATTAGCCCTAATGTTCAAATATCCTCTTAGCCTAATGCACATAACCCAGGTAGCTGGATTAGGTGCCGAAAATGCTTAATGTTTATTAAACATGACTGAAAAATCGAAACAAGCATAAATAATAGTTAACATTAAATACATGACTTTTGTCAGATAAACTATATTGGCATAAGTATCCGCTCGCCTACTGTACCTTCACATGCATATGAACTCGAGTAACATCAAATTCCTAATCCATACGGTTTAATTTTGATGTTGGCCCAACCTTTGCAGCTATAACAGCATCAACTTTCTCCTAGAAGCGCAGTTAGTAAGTCAGACACTGATGTTGCACAAGAAGGGCTGGCTCGCAGTCTCCACAATTCATCCCAAAGGTGTTCTATTGGCTTCAGGTCAGGACTCTGAAAACACCAAACTTGTCTTTATGGACCTTGCTTTGTTTTGAGCCAACCCTTACTGTTCCCACAAATTTGGGATAATGAAAATGTCCAAAATGTCTCGGTATGCTGAAACATTAAAAGATCCTTTCACTGGAAGGAATCACCAGTTCCAACATGACTACACAATAGTGCAAAAAGCAAGGGCTTGTCCTAAATCGATAGCTCCACAGAATTTAAGAAAACTTTTGCAGTAGTTAGTACAGTGGAACCTTGGATTACGAGCATAATTCGTTCTGGAAGTGGTCTCGTATTCCAAAACACTCGTAAACCAAATTTAATTTTCCCATAAGAAATAATGGAAACTCAATTTATTCATTCTACAGCCCCCGCCAAAAAAATATATAAAAATAATTAATACAAAATATTGAGTAAAAATAAAACAAATTAACCTGCACTTTACCTAAATCCCAACAGATAAGTGTTTCCGTTTGTGCACGCAGGCGCTGTGTGTGTGTGTGTGTGTGTGTGTGTTGGTGTGACTAAAGGAGCACAATGTCAAATTGCGCACACACACACACACTCGCCTTTACAGACCCCCTCCCACTCCCTCCTCCTCTCAGCTTCACACACACGCACTCACACTCTCTGCCTTACACAGAAACTCTGTAAGCACTAAGACCTAGCAGGGGAGACGATTACCTACAATTCCGCAGCGCAAGAGAGAGAAAAACCGTTGGCTCAGTTGTGATCACGTGACGCTCGGCGTCAAAACAAGAAGCGCATGCGTTATACATGATACTCGGTGCTCGTAAACCAAGACAATGCTCGTGTTTCAAGTCAAAATGTATTAAAAATCTTTGCTCATCTTGCGGAACACTCGTAAACCGTGTTACTCGTAATCCGAGGTTCCACTGTATACTTGCTCGAAGTTTAAGCTGAACCATAAGTGAAATTAAAATGTTGAGTAAAAGCAATGTGATGAACAATGAGCAATGAGCAATGTTTTTTTGCCAGATTTAATTTAAATTAAATTTAAATCTAATGTATTTTGAAAATGTATTGAATAATTTTAATAATACAGTGGAACCTTAGATTGCAAGCTTAATTTGTTCCGGAAGCGTGCTTGTGTATCAAAACTCTTGTATATCAAAACCAATTTCTCCCATAACAGATAATGGAAACTCTGACGATTCGTTCCACAACCCAAAACAATTCATATAAAAATAGTTAATAAAAAATATAAAGTAAAAATAAAACAAATTAACCTGCACTTTACCTTTGAAAAGAATCATATCTGTAGTGATTGAAACCAGAGAGAGAAGAGGAGGAAGGTGGAGAAGGGGGCTGCTGTGTAGGACAACTTTCACACACAATTTACTGATAGATTCTCACTCAAACAAGCGCGCGCACACAAACACACCCACTAGCTTGCAGACAAGGGGGGCAGGGTGGGGGGGTGTTGGCTGCTGTGTAGGACGTCTTTCTCACACACACACACACACACACACACACACACGTTTACCGAATAGAGACTCACCCGCGCGTTTGTGAGGGTGAGTCTCTATTCGGTAAACTGATGTACACTACCGTTCAAAAGTTTGGGGTCACTTGCAAATTTCTTTGTTTTTGTTTAGTGATTTATTTTCTACATT
>JAQMYJ010000010.1:4408516-4427685 GCA_030014305.1 Clarias laeviceps
TGTTCTGGGAATGTTTTGGTTAATAGTTTGGAGAATGTTCTGGGAATGTTTTGGTTAATAGTTTGGAGAATGTTCTGGGAATGTTCTGGATAACGTTTTGCGAAAAGTTTTTGGAATGTTCTGAAAAACATTCTGGGAATTTCATAGGGAATTTCATTCTATTCATCATAACATTTTAACAAGGTTTGTGTAATGTTTTAAGAACTATATTTGTGTAATGTTTTAAGAACTATATTTGTAGGTTAAGAAAACATTCTGGGAATATTTAAACAGAGTACCCAAGCAGATCTCGAGGTTTGAGATCCCCCTTGACTGGACCTAAAATGGACTAAAGAACCTTGAAATTGAAATGAATCTTGAAATTTTGACATGAACAGATCTTGGTCAAATTGTTGCTTATTTTTAAACAAATCAAATGGGTTCCTATGTTTAAAAAACACAATAGAGAATTATAAAGTTCATGTCCATTAAATGTTATCCCTCATAACTCATGTTTGAGTGAAGAGCTTATTTTCTTCATGTTCTTCAAAATTCATTTTTATTTGGAGTGTTACATTTATGTCCCAGTTTGGACTGACACTGGTTAGAATTTCCTAGTGTGAGGTAAATTGTTGTAAGCTGTTCCAGACTCTGTAGGAAAAAAATTCAGCTATCGTAACCTACAATTATTAAGAAATTGATTTAACCCAGCACTGGACACATCTAAGAAACCCAACTCCGACCCTGCCTTCTAATCTCCCATCATGCTGAGTTCACTGCAACCTAACACTCTTAAACACACAAAAACCCCTCATCCACCAGGTGTAAAGTATCATCTGAAGAAAAGCATTCACTTGCTGACACAGGTGAGGCTGATTAAGGTTGGGATTAAACTTTCAACCCCAGAGAATCGTCAATTGTCAGCCAAATATGGTTGGGTTAATCACATATGCGTCTGCCATATTTGGCCTGAATAGTTACGGGAAATCTCTGGGACATGACTTGCAGAAAGAACGTTGTAGACGAAATGATTATTGTGGTGATTTTCAAGGTCGGATTTCTTTGCGCAATGTCAGTCTGACACGCTAAATAGCCAGCGGAGTAACGTTATGTCACATGTTAGAAAAAAGTATTACAATTATTATTCTCAAATGATATGACGTATTATTCTCTAATAACTATTCCGTTTTGAAAAGTTAATTGTAAACCGTAATGCCTTCTGGGAAGGTTATGTTTCTTAGACCTGAAGTGACAAAGTTGTTTTGAACTAATAAAGTAATAGGACACTTTGGGTGAGACAAGGACATATGTACAAGGTTACATTATAAAGCGGATTGCAATGCAGATTTTATAGAGTGGTATATCTCCAGGCGAGTTGGTGAGCGCTCATCTATAACACGCGATCGTTTCATAGCACCGAATGTCGTTTACCCAACAGTAAAACCTCCCTAAAAAACAACTAGCTGGTGTATTTATGAGCTTGGACCATTGGAGGCAAACAAGTTTGTTGTTGTTGTGGTAGATATGTTATATTTTGTAGTTATGTTACCGAAATCACGTTCATGGTTTAGATCATTTAAGAACAATCCCATGGTGTGGAAAAGCTCCCTGTGAAGACACGAGGAAGAATCCCGACAGGTCACAGACAGTGTAGAGGTGTGTTAGTGTCTGGGACTTATTTGATCTGTTCATTTGTTTATTTTTTTTCTGCATATGGCCTCCGTGCTTCATGCTACAGTGCTCTTGTGGACTTTCAGTCTATGGCCTTTAGCAATGCAACACCTGCCGCTAAGTATTAACCCCACAGTCCCTCCATCTCGCTAACCTGGGTGAGATAACATCAGAACTGCGCTGCCATGCTTGAAGAATTGCCTCCAGCCTTGCAAATAAACAGAGTAAAGACATAAGGTCAAGTTTATCATTTAGAAATCAGAAGAAGCTAATTATAATCTCAGCTTATAAAACAAATTTATAAGCTAAGATTATAATTTAAGGACCTAACTGTACAGTTTACAGTCTAAACATTTAAGTGGGGATTTTAATTGTTTACAATACAATGGCTGGCATGTAATTTACATTACAGGTTTCAAATGTAAACAGTTTAACACTTAAATAGCCGTAAAATTTTCAATTACTTTACAGTAAGGTTTTAATGTGTCAAGTCTAAATGTGAAAACTGCCACAGAAAAAGCTTCAGACGATTAGCATTTACAGGCCTAAATATAAAGGTTACAACATAAACAGTAAACTCACAAGGTTAAATGTTTTAATGTTAAATTTACAAAGTTTTCATCTATCAATTGCATCATAATATTATATTTTTGACAAGTTTTTTTTTTGTTTTTATTTACAAGTTTAAATATGAACTTTCAACAATAAATGTACATTATAAATTTATAGTGTGAGGTTAATACATTATAAATTCACATGTAAACTTTACATTTAAATGGCATTAGGCATTAAAGATTAAAGGGCCATTTTACAGTTAAGTTTTTTTTACATTTACAATATATTTTGAATCAGCTGTATTTAAATGTCCAGCTGACGCTATTATGAATTAACCTTATTTTTAGTAAGGCATTAAAAATTTAAACATTGTATTTGCACTCAGGTTTTAATCCCAGTTTTATAGCAGGAAAATATCAGGGTTAGATTGTCAAAGTTTAAATTTAAAGTTTATACTGTGAAGTTTTTCGTAACCATTTAAATGGATAATTTTTTTTTATAAGGAAGAGAGTGAAACATTATTTAAAATGTGGTTCACAATGTAAAAGTTGTTATGTTTATGTACGATCTAATGTGAAGTTTATAACATAAGGACTTAAATGCAACTTTGCATAAGTTTTAACTGTTTTAAAGTTTTCAGCTTAATGTTTAAATGTGTACTTTATGCTAACATTTTTAATGGTAATCTAAGTAATCTAACTGATACTAAACACAATTTAAAATAAAACATTTTAATTTCGTAATTTCGCTACCGTGTGAAAATTAAATATTGAACGTTTCGTTTATAAACATTAAGAGAAAGATTTACACTGTAAATTTTACAAAACGTAAATACAAATTTACGATGTTATGGTTAAATGTGAAGATGATGTAAAGTAATAAAATATTTTCTTTGCACCTTATACTTTTCACTATAAAGATTCAGATGTACAGATTTTTTTAAATAAAAGTTTGCATTACAAAGAATTAATGATGTTTGTAGATCATAACAGTTTTCATTGTAAACTTGACAGCAGGTGCCAAAGTCACTGTTCTTTCTATCTAAGTTTGTAAGGAAGTGAAGGTGATAAATGATGTGCGTTCTCCCCTTCGTGTCCCTTTCAAGTAGCCGGGTCAACTGGCAGAAAATTTATGCTCAAGTGCCCTACAAGTCACACTAAACCATCAAAGTTAGAATGAGATTTACCATGCAGCATTGCATCAGATAAGGTGACGGGTCTAAATAAGGGCATGTCACCAGAGTGAGAGGAGAAACACACACACACACACATACACATGCACACAATGGAAACCCGCCCCACCTTCTAAACCGTAGTACCACCATCTGAAATAAGGTAGTGTGTACGGGATTATAGTGACACTTTATACATGGCATTCTAGCATAATGACTGAGAAATACAACGTAGAAAAACAACACGCACACACACACACACACACATTCTTTAAGTGTGTTACCTATGTTAATTAGTTTGGTTGACCGTTTTTTGACATTGAGGTCTTTAAATGCTCCAGAATTGTTTTATGTACACAAAACTCACTTCTATTTTGTCCACAAACACACATCGGTATGTACAAACACCCACCCGCACAGCCAATGAACAGACATTGTGAATGGGTGAGGGTTCCTGGCTGCTCTGCACGCAACCACTCATGCATATCTATATCGGCTAGAATTTTAAATCTACCTGCCTAATATTGAGTATGTCCTCATTGTGCTACCAAAAACAGCTCTGATCCATCAAGGTACGGGATCCATGAGAGCTCTGAAGGTGTGCTGTGGTATCTGTGGCACCAAGCCATTATCAGCGGATCCTATAAGTCCTTTAAGTTGTGAGGTGGGGCCTTCATGGACTTGACTTGTTTGGAGGCTGAGTCCAACACCTTGATTTCTTTGTTCATGTTCCTCAAAAACGTTCCTGAAGTCCTGTGGAAGTACGGACTGTCCTGCTAAAAGAGGTCACTGCTCAGATTCGTACGCTTGCCCATTTTTCCAGCTTCCAACACATCAACTTTAAGACCTGACTCACTCGTTGCCTGTTATATCCCATCGCTCTAAAACAGGTGCGACTGTAACAAAATAATCAACGTTATTTACTTCATCTGTCCATTGTTTTAAACTCAGATACTTTATATAGATGTCACTCACACACACATACAGCTTAGATGCACAAAATGATGTTTTGCACACACGCTCGAGCTCGCTTGACGTCAAGCGAGTTAGTGTTCAATGGACCATTCAGATAAGGCGACAGCTTTAAATAAGGGCATGTCATCCATTTAAAGGACACAAACACACACACACACGCAACGCCCCCCACCCCCCACCCCACACACACACACACAGTGCATGTTCACATATTGCACACTCACTGTGCCCACGCGTACATTCTGAATTTGCCTAGCTACAGGTGCCACTCTATCCACACAGGCAGAGTTTCTGATAAGCCAGTCACCACAAACTCGCCACAATGGCTTAAAGTTAGCTAGGCTTCTAGTGAAGACTGGCAGCTGGTGTGTTAAAAAATATTTACCTAGCATTACGTTGCTTGACAGCAAACCTAGCAACTAATTTTGACTTATTAGGCTAAATAAAGTTAATATAATGTTACCTAACTCGCTAGCAAACTTGACTACTTGTTTACATAACATTCCATAACATTAGCAGGGTAGCTACCAAGATATCTGGCAATTATATTGCACAATAGCAATGCTGGATTCTGGTCAAATGTCAAATATGTTGATAAAAATGATCATGTACTGTATGTCAAAGAAAAGTATTAACCTACGCTAAGGCAATTATACAGTTTGTAACCTACTGTACCTACAGTAGCTTGTAAATTTTACACTCATAGTCACCAATGTGTAAAATTCTCAGAGCTTGTTTGAAAAACTTTATAGCTAGCTTGCTAATAGACACATAGTGTTTAATTACAGAATGCAATAGTTTAGCTAAGAAAAGTTGGATAGTTGGATAGTTGATAATATTAGCCAGCTATTTAGCTGAATAAGATTAGCGGCATAGCATTGTACATTAGCTTCTGTATCTCCTATTGCTAAATGATGATGCTGTGTAAATTAAAGTATTATTGGTGTAATGTTAAGCCGAAAAGGTAAAATGAAAACAAAGTTGTGATAGTAAAATTATCAACCAGGTGACTGGTGTTTGTGTGTGTGTGTGTGTGTTGTTGACAATTGACAAACCTGGTTCTTCTGCACATGCCCATTGACGTGGTCATTCCTCACTGGCAAGAAGCTATCGATTGCGCTCATCTTATCAGTGCGTGGTGCGCTCGGCTCTCCGTCCTCTACGCCATTTGCCCTGCGTACACACAACACCTTTCGGAAACTCTGCCTGAAGTTATCAGAGAGGAAGCCGTAGAGAATCGGGTTGGCACAGCTGTTGGCGTATGTGAGGCTGACTGAGAAGAAGTAGACTCCCATCATCACGCTGTTCTCGGGTAGAATGGATATGAGATTAACAATGTTGACCACATAGAAGGGCAACCAGCAAAACACGAATGCCACCACGATGACCACCACCATACGCGTCACCTTGCGCTCAGAGCGGCGCCGCCTCCCAAATCCTGTCCGCGCTCCCGAAGCCTTTACCCGCACCACGATGAGCACGTAGCATGCACATATCACAAGCAACGGCGCAAAGAAGCCGAGCACAGATGTGTACAGGATGAACGCCACTGGCCAAAAGTTGCGCGGCTCTGGCCAGCTCATGTTGCAGGAATTGAAATTGTCCTGAACATCAGAGAAGATCACCACCGGCAGCACCACAATGAAGGATGTGGCCCACATTGCGGTGCTCACCACTTTGGCCACCCGGGGCCGACGCAACCTGCTGGAACGCAGCGGATGAACAACGGCCAAATATCGGTCGATGCTCATCACAGTAAGGCAGAAGATGCTTGTGAACTGGTTGAGCGAATCTGTTGTCATGACTACGCGGCACAGGAAGGATCCAAATGGCCAGTACGAGAGGACGTTCTGTGTAGTCAGGAATGGCAGGCCCAGGATGTAGAGCTCGTCAGCCACAGCCAGGTTCAGGATGTAGATGTTGGTCACGGTCTTCATCTTGACATACCGCAGGACCACGTAGATGGCCAGCGTGTTGCCTACGAGCCCGACGATGAACACAATCAACGATATGGTGGCTGTTATCACCATGCTGCTGGCGAAAAATGGCAAGGTCTGGTTTGACATGCTGTACGACTGGTTATCCATCGTCCTCGACATTATTGGAGACGAAAGAATACCAGAGTTGAATTCTGATGCGTTAAAGCTCCCCATGAGGGGATCCTCTCCCTGGCTCCATAACCCATCCGGCTCCATGTCGAGAGCGAGAAGGAGGAGGGAGGAATAAAGTGAGCGGAGAAACCAAGCGTGACAGTGGTCTCTGGCACTCGAGGGACGCTGTTAGAGGCACTGGCCGCCTTAGTTCTGTGAAAAGAGAAGAGGAAGAGCATGAGACTGAAACAGAGAAGAATCAGGGAGGGTGACAAAGTGAGTGATGACTGAGTGATTGAGAGTGTGATGTCCAAAACACCCACGGCACAGATTTTACTTGCTTTCAATGCAGCGTTAGTCAGTGCTGTGATTCAGGCGAGGCGGCTCACAAGGCGATCTCTGGAGAGACCCTAGATTGCACTCAAGCACCCGTGCTAGCTATCGACTCTCCTGTTTATCTCTTTTCAAAGTTCTACGTGAACTTTAGCAGAAAGCTATAGATCCTAGATGCTTCTTCCCTCTAGACTGCTAATGTTTCGTTTTTGGTTTTGTGTAATATTTGCTTTGTGCTTAATACCCTGTAACAGCGAGCGATGATTACATTAGCATTGACTGACAAAAACCAGACCAACAACCTTTTTTAATTGTGTGCGAGCTTGTTTGGGTTTTGTCATAAGAACACGAGATGAGACGTAACCCCGGGAACAACCTTTCTAGCTCTTTTTTTTCTCCTAATTACAGCTTCCATATCAAGTCCTTTTGGCAAATATGAGGGGTTTTTTTTTTCTGTCAATATAAAGCAGGGTAATTTTGGACATACAATAAAACTAGGTTATGTCCTAAACTCTAAACCAAACACGTCCACACCCTGAAGGTCCTAAGCCTGTTATCTCCTCTTGAACTACCCTAAGCCTAATCAGTCTTTTGTGTGTTTGTTTGTTTGTTTTGTTTGTTTAAACAACTACTAGGTGTTTCTAAGAAACAGACTCCTCCTTGCATCAACCTACAGTAATTAGCCTTAAAGGTACGGCCGAGAGCTGCAGCTGATAGTGAGGGTTATTCCAAATATTCATAGCTTACATAATTCTGCTGAAGATCTGGTTTTACCGCACTAGCTGACAAAGCGCATGTGTGTGTATTTGTTTAGGAGTGTGTGAATTGATACCGTGAGATTTACTCCAAAGGAACTGCGGTCTCTTGGGGGGGAGTGTGTGCTATACAATACATCTGGTCTATATAACACACAAAAATGTGCACGGGGTAACAGAGAGTGTTGTTTACAACCCAATGTCGCTGATCCCAAGACAGCAAACACACACGCACAGTTAATTTAACACTTAAAATGATGATTTCACACATATTCTGCTGAGTCCAACTGGACACAGTTCAACACTACAGCTTTTAACACAACACTGTATGAGTTATTTTCATGCTATTGGTGTTAATCACCATGATTTTAAAAAAAACAAACAAAAAAAAACACACTTCTACATTGTAGGTGTTTATTCTGGTCAAGGTTTTATTACTACAATGTAGGGGTTAATGTGGCACGGCGAGAAAAGCAGCACATGTCTACGTTTTAGGAGTTAATACATCACACTAAGATAATAATTGTACATTGCAGGCATTAACCCTTGTACGGCGTTCGTCTTTTTGTTACTCGTGTACTGTTCACGACTCTGTTGGACACACAGCATTACTGGGTTTTGAAATCTATACAGCCACAAACTGTACAACAATGTAGTTAAACATATTCAACAGATGTTATTCAACAGATGTTTACTATATCTTAATTACAATCAATATTGACAGCAAACTGTATATGGTTAATACAGTATTTGTGATTTACCTTTGTTTTTATCATATTTATCAATAAAAGTGCTGTTTGTGTTTATTTTATATGATAAAGTAACAAAAAGAGAAAAATCGATTATAATCCAAAGATTCAGGTGCCAAGAAAAAGCATGTTTATCTTAAACAAATATAAATGATAAAGTTTTTATATATTTATATATAACTATATGTTTATTTCTTTGAATTTATTTTGAAATTAAGTACGTTCATGCCAGTCAGGAGCCCCTGTGAAGAGATCCAGTATTCCAGTATCCATACCAGCCTACACAACAGTGTGTGTGTGTGTGTGTGTGTGTGTGTGTGTGCTGCCTGTCAGCAACCAGAAGGATATAGCATACATGCCTCAAGTGCAAAAAAACAAATGCAACACCGTCAAGACGAGCACATAATCCAGACTAGGATTGAGGAATGACGTGTCCCTGGATCAAACGCTCTTCTTCTCCTTCTGCTTATCATTGAAGCTGATCGTTGTATTTGTATTTCTTGCACTTGAGGCATGACACCTAAACCTCATTGAAAATATATTCATTTATATGTTCTTCACATAAAATGATCCAAGACCAATGAGTCTGAGGTTAATAAAACAATCCCTTGTTTTTTTCTTTACTGGACTTGTTAACGCAATCTATATTCCATCCCTCTATCTACTGTAGGAATCTGGTAGTTCAAGTAGGGACCGGGGACCCCAGTGGTGATTACTTATTCCCATTTTTGCACGGATCTGCACGTTTTTTTTTGTTTGAGGATACTCACCAAGCACGGGGAGAAACATGCAAACTCCATGATGCACACAGGTGGGAATCGAACCATCGACACTGAAAGTGTGCACAGTGCTGAGCACTAATCCACCGTGCCAGCCATTAGTGAGATGTTAGCGAGATGCCGTGACACAAACTTGTACAGCACATGAGGGCTTTAAGAGTTCAGTCCGGTCAGTGAAACTGTAGTTAATTCTACAATGCAACACTGAGATACACTCACACATGATCCAACTGTGGAAAAAGAGCTCTGTGTGGTGATGCATGATGTTAGTGTTAATGCAACTCCCTAATTTATTCCTTAAACCTTTTTATTAAAACTTTTTTTATGATTATTATTGTTGATATTATTATTGTTATTATTAATAATCATCATAATATTGTTCTTGCTGTGGTGTTTATTATAATTATTCTTCTTATTATTACATATTATTATTATTAATGTTGTTGTTGCGGTGCTTATTATAATTGTTCTTAATATTATATATTATTCTCCTTATGAAATTCACACACACACACACACAGAGAGAGAGAGAGAGAGAGAGAGAGAATGATCTAAACGATTTACCCGCACGCTCTCGCGCTGTCTCCCCATTCCCCGCGTGCCGCGTCCGCGGCGGATTCCGGTGCAGCGACTCATCCGGGCGCGAGCCAGCGCGCGCGCCGAAAGCGTCACACCGCGCGCATAATCCGGAGGATCAAACACTCTGTGCCGCGATTCTTCTACCTTGGTCTTCTTCTCCTTTGATCTGCTGATCGTTGAAGTGGCTCGCGGTGTCCGGAGTGAGCGCGCGCGGGCTGTGGCATGTGTGCGCGCAGGAGATCGTGTTCAAGTTTACTGGTGGTGCGCGCGCGCGTATGTGTGTATGTATATGTGTGCGTGTGTCAGAAAAAAAAAAAAAAAAGGGAGGACACTAAACTCTGTACCGAGGTCCTTAAAAGAGTGCGCACGCACCTTCTCCCCCCCGCCACACACACACACCTCACACACATACAGAGAGAGAGAGGGTGAGAGAGGGTGAGGTGCGTGACGTTGGTGAACTACCCGCATCAAGCATATGCTTTTTTACAGAGAGAAGCACACAGTGTGCCAAACTAGTTAAGGAAGAGGTAATGATGATACACTACACTGTACTGTACAAAAGTTTGTGCAGAATCACACACTCGACCCCTTTACCCCATGTACAGGGTTGCACTGAGACATGAACCCTGACCTAGGGGAGCAGACTAGGGTGCCATTGAACAGGATTTCAGTCACACACACACACACACTTACTCATCGCCTATTCTGCTTTATCCTGTAAACAAGCTTACAGGTAGCTGCAATCCCAGGAGACTTAGACAAGGCGGAGTACAACCTGTACAACACACACACACACACACACACACCAATTTGCCTAATCTGCATGTCTTTGGACTGTGGGAGTGAACCGGAGTAACCGGAGGAAACCCACCATGCACGCATGCAAACTCCATGCACACAAACCCTGAGGTGGGAATCGAACCCAGACTCTAAAGGTGCAAGATGACAGTACTAACCACAAAGCCACTGTGCTGCCTTATACTCACTCACACACTACAGAACAATCACTCACTTACTCACTCACAGAATCGCAGGGAGCCTGGAGTCTATCAAAGGAGTCTTAGGGCACAAGGCGGGGTACACCTTGGACAGGTTGGAACTCCATCACAGGGCACAAACACACACACACACACACACACTGGGCAATTTGTGAACCTAATTTTGTTACCCTAATCTGCATGTTTTTGGACTGTGGGAGGAAAACAGAGTAGCCACCAATCATGCAGGGAACTTTCAAACTCCATGCATTCAGACTTCAAGGCCAGGACCACCTTCATGGTAAAGTGGAACTGTCTTTGGTCAGCACATTCATACTAAGAAGACTATATCTGGCCTCTGTGTTGAGTTCTCCAACCAGAAGCAGGGGCACCAGGATGAGTCAGACAGGTCCAGAGGGCAGACAGGGTCTGGATCACTGCTACACCTCAGTGCCACCTCTTATAATAATCTCCCCTCTTCTGGCAGGGCTTTCAACATGATTTTGAAGCGTGACTTTGGGGATGTTGGGGTTTTGAGGCGGCTCCAGTTCCAGTTCATCCCACAGGCGTTCAGAGGGGTTGAGCTCAGTCAGGGCTCTGTGCAGGACAATCAGCTTCTTAACACACCACATCCTTGTGGAGTTCTCTTTGTGCACTTTGTCATCCTGGAACAGTTTCTAGTGAGATTAGTTCCTCTGGGTGCTCCCCAAATTGCCTGTAGTGTGTGAGTATGTGTGTGTGTCCTGTGAGGGATTGACAAACATAGTACATTAGGTCTTTAAGTACAACAGAAACAGTCAGTTGTTATTTTAAGACATGAAGGTCAGCTGTTTGTTGAAGATATTTGCGGGAAAATTATTTGGGGGGGACGAGTAAGATGTAAGATATAAGAACACATCAAGATGTTTTTTGGAATTTTTGTCCTGTCTGTCTGTTTGTTTGTGCAATCATCACTTAAAAACTCCTGCACGAACTTTAATCTACAATTGTACATTCTTGGGCTCGTACATGGAGTTTGTTTTAACTCAGTCTTGCTTGCACCCTTAACCCTAACCCTTAAGATTTAGTCTTTTCTCGATACTCACACACACAGACACACACACACACACACACATACCAACCATGCACCTGCTCTATATGGTTCAACGAAGAACATCTAAAGTTGCAAAGCATGTAAACAATCTCCTCAAAACACATAAATGATTCTGAACACAAAAAGACGTAGGAAAAGGACATCAGAGTAACGATAAGCAAACAAGGTGGAAGCAAAACAAATGGAGTAATTTTATGCGTGTTGAATATTCGCCTATGTTTGTGTGTGTTCAGTAGTCAAGCATAGAGAGGAAGCCTAGACTTTCACCTCAGGCTAGAGGAATATAAAGAGCACATGTGGAAGCTGTCCAGCTGGGGTTTGGGATGTCGCAATTCTGCCCTAATTCTACACAAAGCTCGCAGCACATCTTGGTTTCATCTGGTCCATAAAGAGACACCAGGGCTAGTGATTGATTCCTCATGTGGCGTTTCAGATTAGCTTACACTCACACATACAGTGCTCACGCCACTGTCATGTGATTACACTAAACCCTGACATCCAAGAGTTATTTATTGTTATCCATTTAACATTGTGTGCAATTACTTTTAGTGACAGTCATATATAGTATTTTAGCCAAAAAGATAAAAATTGCATCATGTTTATATCTCGTCTGTCCCATCGGTGAATCAGCTTCAACCTGCTGATCCAAACTGGTTTGTTCTGCTGTCAATGTTCTTTTTTTTCTGCCGATTTTATTACATATTATGTTGTTTTTTTTCCCAGCAGGGTCAAGATGGGCATGCCCCCATTTCCAAAGTACCATTAACATCACCGTTTTACTCTGAAAATAGTCCGTAATTACTACCTGACGTTTTTTATTCTCCTAGTCATTTTCAAAATTGCACTACATTAAAGACCAAGATAAAAAAAAAAAACACATAAAGCTCTGGGAGTGTATATTACTCCTACGCCATGCTTTGCTTTATACGTTGATGAAGAATATGATTTATAAACGATACCCCAAGGTCTACATTTTGCTCAATTTCATTTTGTTTAAGAAAAAAAATGGTTTTTTATCATTTCTTAAGTAACGGCTTACTCACAGCGGGTGAATTGTCTACACCGAGCTTAACGTTAACATGAAGATGTGAAAACATCTACATCTTTATTTTCAGGATAAAAGATTTTCAGGACTCAGATTTATCAATAACTTGACAAGCTGCATTGCTTTGTCTTGTTAAACTGAAGAGGGAGAGGGAAAAAAGCGAGGCTGGAAACAGATGGCTCGTTTCACAATGATAAATGTTGAGGACGGATATAAAGTTTGATGCGTCGTTCTTTAATAAAAGGGCAAACAAGCTAGCACACTTATGTGGTGTAAAAGGAATTAAGTACTTAGGGATGTGCTGTTTTGGGAAAACAATCAATCACTAGCTCATAAATTTTCCTGTAACAGCGGGAATTCTGGAGGAGTTTCTCTCTTTTGCACAAATATAATGCTTACGTTTACTAAATGCTTGAATACTTTGGGAAATTAACACCTTTTTTACCAAAATATCCTCAAAAATGATTCTGATTTAGTTTATATTATTTCTATTGCTTTCTCAGCTAGGCTTTAGGCATTCATTCCTTTGACATAGGAAGAACATCATGAACTTTCTCTTGACTGGTATAAGGATAATTTTCTTTATGTATGGACAATTCTGGGACACGCCTTTATTATTTTGCATGTAGTGATTAAACAACAGTGTGAAATGTGCGACTAGAATAAATACAAGCAGCGAGATGACGTACCTTTAGTAATTACTCAATTTCCATGTGCTAACTCACTGTGCTTCTTTTTCCTCCCCTGAGGTGATTATTGCGAGGCTCTGGGGTGACATGCTGGTTATTATTTAATAAAACGTGGCCCCTGAATTAAAATATCGAGGCCACGGGTTTGTCTGTATTGCACATCCGCAAAGCGACTAGTGGTAGATATTGTGCCTTAAGAGAAGTCATAAAAGAAGCTCAGCATGGAGATGAATCGTGAATACAAACCTGACTCTGAAGCCCCTGTTATTCAGGTCGTGTGCACATGTTTTTCCACTTATAGCCTTTAAATAGCTTAGCCAACCCTGTGGGCACAGGTAGAACTGCAGGACTAGTGACCTAATTGGGACAGCTTAAGGACTGGAGATCTAATCGACATGTCCTTGAGAATAGAGACCTAATGGAGAACTCTTTAAGACTTAATAGGGGCATCTTTGATACTAAAAACCTAATGAGATATTCAGGACTAGAGACTTTATGGGGGGAGGGGGGGGGTATTTTTTGGGACTAGAGTCCTTATGGAGACATCTTCAGAACCAAAGACCTAATGGGGACATCTTCAGGACTGGAGACCTAATTATGATCTCTTTGAGAATAGAGAGCTAATGGGGAACTCTTCAGGACTAGAGACTTAATGGGAAAATCTACAGGGTGGAAAACCTAATAGGGGGACACCTTTAAGACTTCAGACATAATGGGGATGGCTTGAAAATGACTTAAAGCAACTCTACTGGTGACTTGAGGGCTAAGCTCGCTCGGTGAATTTATTTTCCATCGCTGTAGAAGTTTCCCTGGAAGCTGGTTGATCTGGTATATGTCTATCCTGGGGTGAAATTAAAGAGGAATGAAGTGGAATTGGGGATCATTGTTGTGGTGAGTAATGTGCACAGCTCATACCTCAACACCCACTTCACCAGCCTTTGTTGTTTTAAAAGCTGCAGTATAAGTGGAATTGTTGACATCATGCTGTTGAGTTAAATGCCAGTCCTACTCTGAAAGCAAAAGGCCAGTCCAGTCCTTGAAAGCACAATATTGAGGGGGTCTTATTACTGCCTTTTTAGCACCGTTTCTGTGCGAATGGGGCTAATGTTGTTCAGGTTGGATTTGTTGGAGGATGTTTGTGAGATGATGTAACATAAAATTTCAATATTTCAGAAGGTTTACAGAAATATTACACTTCAGCCTTCGAAAAAGAAAAAAAAAAACAGCACTGGGGTCATGAAGATAGCTATTTACCAACCAAACACCCAAGCAGAAGCCTCTCATTAAGCATGACAACATGCTAATGCAAGGGCTTGAGTTACAGAGTTAATACTTAGGCTGTGCCAATAAGTCGTGTAACTTGAGTAGCACTGTATGTTGTGGAAATATTGTATTTAATAAGTGGGCTCAATTTAATTATTTGGTGGGAAACAGGGCTGAATTAGTGATGTATGGATTTGAAGCGGTGTTTGTGTGTTATAAGCAACGTTAATATTATGAGAAATGCGTCTAGGTAAGTATTTAAGGACAACAGTAAAGATGTGTACACTATCAACCACTGGAAAGTCAACCATAATCATCCAAAACAAGCTACAGAGAAAAGTAGCCGCGTCATGCTTCAGCTGTAGCGTCAGCCCTTGATGTTGGTGGGGGTGGGGTTTTTTTTTTGGACACTATGTTCTTGTGTATAGTGCTGGTGTTCTGATAGAAGTTATTTCGTAACATGGTGGTGCTGGTGGTATTTGTATTGTATTTTCTCATAATAAGCTGATATCCCAAGTTGTGTGCATGTGTGTGTGTGTGTGTGTGTGTGTGTGTGTGTGTGCTTAGGTGGACTTGTTAACAAAGAACCTGAAATTGAAAGTTTAAGGACTGTGCAGAGGTTTTAGTTCTGGATAAAGAAGATGTCTAAAGACGTCTATTTGTGTCTCGTTTTGTTGTTGTTTTCTTTTGCTTGAAATAAAACCCAATATCTGATTAGAATAAAATACTGTATACCACATAGTGTACTGTATACTGTGTTCATACCTGTTGCTGTGGAATCTCTAAATTATCTGTGGTGTAAACAGTCGCAAGTAGAAATGTCTGAACCAGATGGATGGACTCCAAGTGAGTAAGCGGTAACTGCAAAAGCTGGTTAGTTAACCATTTGATTTTAAAAGACACTGCGAAAGAGGTCCACAACGTGAAGCGGGGATGACGACTGGTCACAGCACCATTGGTTGTTGGTCAGCACCGTTAACTTGCACATCCAGGGTTGGGGGTTCGAATCTTGATTCTGTACCGTGTGTATTATGTTCGGCTCTGCTTTCTCCAGGTACTTTGGTTGCTTATACTGACATATGGCGTAGACTGATGGGATACTACCCTGTAACCCAGCATTAAAGGTGTAGATAATGTCTGCGGCAGAAGTTCAAGTAATAAAAAAATAATAATAAAATGAAAAATGAAGGCAAAAACTAAATCCCATTAAGAGAAGGTTGGTAAGTCAGGGAAAGGCACTGTGAGCCCTAAGGGTTAAGTCTTTATATATAGTGTTGGCCAAAAGAATTGAGACAAAAGTGAGATTTGTTGTTTTAATGACATTCAGATTGTTTTAAGATAATAAGAATAATTTGTTATTTTATGCAGTGAAATTGCTATACAATAATCAGTATTTTGTATAAAGTCCTTTATTCTGCAAAACCTGCTGGATCCGACTGGGCATAGAGTCAAAAAAACCTCTGGTGTCACTCGTTCAATCAATGCCTGCTTGATCGCTTTCTGAAGATCACAGTATAGAAATCTGCCACAGAAGTTCACAAGTGACTTGAGAATTCCCTGGTTTTAAGTCGACAGCCCGGCAAAAGAAAATAAAAGTCCTGCCACATGTTTGTTCCAACTATTAACCAAACCAGCTGATTCTAATTAACATGACTCTTCAGCCAGACAGGCGAAAACTAATTAGTTACGTCACCTGTTTTGTGTAATATAATGATAATGCTTAAATACTGTACTTTAATACTATTGTGATATTGCTTAAATATATTTTTAACTAAATAATAAACTTGGGTTGATACAATGATAGCAGTAAATCAATACATATTTCACTATAATAGACGTTCACCATTGACACAAATTTTGCATAAATATTCCGACACTTTACCGTTTCATTTAGCTGCTTGTCCACCTCCGAGAGACCTCACTTCTGATTCATTAGTGTCCCATCAGATTTTCACACACACACACACACACACACACACATGCACAAACAAAAATTTTTTTGTTTGTTGCTTGTTTCATTTTTTTTGTAGTTTTCTTAGAATTGCATCACGATGAAACCAAATCCATTTTGATTTCTCAGAGTCCATCATTCCACTGACTTTCGGCACATCCCTGATGTTGTGAGCTGGAACGCATCCCAGAGCATAACAGAGACACCTCAGGGATTCCCTGAAAACCTGTTACACGGCCTTCTCGCGAACAGACAAATCGAAACATCTGGACTCTATTACACCTGCTTCCTTCGGGCTATCATGTGTGTCATGCCTTAAAAACCTTTCAGCTGCAGAATTCATGAATCAAAAGGTTTTTTTTTTTTAGGAGAAGCGGTTTCCAGATTAAAAAAATAAAGAAAATCTTTGTTATCGGTATGACGGACATGATAACAGGAGCAAACTTGTTCTTCCGAAATGTCTAAACTGTTGACAGATAACATTCATGATATGTCACTCATTAATATTCTGTATGATTTGTAATCAGGTTTAGATAAAAATGTAGAAAACACATACTGTATGTTTAAACTTACTGGTCACTTTATTGAGTACGCCTTGCTAGTATGGGGTTGGACCCCCAATTTGCCTTCAGAACCTCCTTAATCATTCATGGAAAAGATTCAACAAGGTGCTGGAAACATTCCTTAGAGATTTTGGTCCATATTGACATGATTTCATCACGCAGTCACTGCAGATTTGTTGGTTGCACATCCATGACGCGAATCTCCCGTTCAACAACATCCCAAAGGATCTCGTTTACTGGGTTGAGATCTGGTAACTGTGGAGGTACAGTGACCTCATTGTCATGTCCAAGAAACTAGTGATGATTGTAGCTTTGTTACATGAAGTGGTCATGACTGCACAGACATGATCAATGCAACAATACTCAGGTAGGCTGTGGCATTTAAACCATGCTCAGGTGGTGCTACGGGGTCCAAAGTGTGCCTAGAAAATCTCCCCCACAGGAGACACCAGGATGTTGTTTGCATCAGATTCTGTCCCCACTATCCGAATGTCACAGCAGAAATTAAGACTCATTAAACCAGGCGACGTTTTTCCAATCTTCTCTTGTCCAAGGAAGTGGTTTTCTGCTGCTGTAGCCGATCTGCGTCAGGGTTCGGCGTGTTGTGGGTTTAGAGATGCTCTTCAGCATACCTCATGTTGTAACAAAATGTTATTTGAGTTACTTTTGCCTTTCTATCAGCTCGACCCAGTCTGGACATTCTCGCATCAACAAGACATTTTCACCCAGAGAAGTGCCATAACTGGATCTTTTCTCTTTTCAGACCATTCCCTGTAAACTCGAAACACAGTTGTGTATGAAAATCCCAGTAGGTCAGAAATACTCAAACCAGCCCATCTGGCACCAACAACCATGCCATGATCAAAGTCACTTTAATTATCATTTACTTTCCGGTTCTGATCCTCGGTTTGAACTTCAGCAGATCGTCTTGACTGTGTCTATTTGCCTAAATGGAATTAGTTGCTGTCCTCTGATTGGCTGATTAGATATTTGCGTTAACAAGCAAGTGAACGGGTTTACCTAATGAAGTGGCAGTTCGAGACTTTAATCACGGTTTTATGGTAAATACTGAATAATGTGTTTTGGAATAACAATCTAAGACTTTGAAACAGATCACCCGCCACGACTTAGTGGTTAACATTGTGGCCTCATACCTTCTAGGTGGCGAGATTGAATCTCACCTCTGATCTGTGTGCATGTGGGGAGTTTCATGTTCTCCCAGAGCTTGATGGGTTTCCTCCAGCTTCCTCACACAGATACACCATGAGTGTATTTGTGTGTGCTTGGATTTGCAAGAGGTTTGGCTCCTCAAGAAGGAAACTTCTCCTCACAGCAGTGACCATTGGTGTGATGTCATTGAGAACAAACTTTGGATGCAATGGTGGTAGAGACAGAAAGAAGACTTGCCATGTTTTTTCTAACACCACTGACAGTTTAAACATCACTCCATGAAAATCAGATCTAGTTTGGCTAGAGGTTGCTCTCTCTCTTGCTCTCTCTCTCTCTCTCTCTCTCTCTTTCTCATCAACAGCCCAGGACAGTCATCAGACACAGTTGTTTGTGTGTGTGTGTGTGTGTGTGTTAATTTCCAATAGCAACACAATTCAGCTATTGGATTGGATACAGTGTGCTGGAACTAATTATTAATAACTGGAATATTAATTCTCTGGTGGAACCAAATGTGTTTCCTCATGATTTTTCATCACTGTTCTGGGAGACATAAAATGTCTGACTTTTTTAATGGGCAAAAAAGTTTTCCAGAGATTGTAAACACTAAAATGTAATGGTTTTCTTCATAGTGTGTTTGCCAAATGTTTGGAAAATTGGGTCCAAACATTGGGATTAAAAGTGCACAGTATATATACAGTATATAGCTGTCAGAGAACTAACCTGTGTTGACCAGAAGACGTAGCTTTAGCGGTTAGCCCTTTGTAGCGTGGATGGTAAACCCA
>JAQMYJ010000010.1:4430735-4447579 GCA_030014305.1 Clarias laeviceps
ACTTGTTGATTTGGAATTTCTAAAATTGCAGTTCTAATTTGAAGAAAATTAAACACACATATCCTTGGCTTTGTCTCGTGGACGACACTGTGACGACTTTGGGTCCAAATTTAGCTGGACGTTAAAAACAAATAAACTGAAAAAAAAAATAGAAAATTTTAAAAACACATCCAAAATATAAAAACATGCAAGTTTTTGAAATTTGTTAGACTTATAGTTACAGTAACCTTTAACTTGAAGAGAGAGAGAGAGAGAGAGAGAGAGAGATTCCCCTGAAGGATTCCTGTCGGTGTAGTTCATTTCTCTGCCGCATCATCATTAGTGCTAGAGTGAGGAGAGGCAGGCAAGAGCAATCATTATCATCATCATCATCATCATCATCATTATCACCAGCATCATCATCAGAGAAGGAGAACATTCAGTGCTGGAAATTCATGCGTGCTGAAAAGTGCTCAGCTCAAATGTCGTACTCATTGTATGCTAAGGTTATCTATGAAGAAACAAACGCATCTACAACATCATTCACATTCGCATGGTTTACAGCCCTCATGCATTAGCTCCAGGGCTAACTCTGTATGTCAGTTTATTTAAAGTAGTATATTAATATATGGAAGCAGGTAGCAGGGGCATGTCGTACTGTATATCTACAACCTGAGCAGCTCATCCTCATCCAGCGGCTCTCCACACCATATCCAAAGAAACTTGAGGGTAGATAAGCTAGCACAAGAAATGGAGAACACTCGCTTGTTTTAGGTGTAATGTGAGTGTTGTGTTTGTTTAGATACCTAGTTATGATAGTCACTGTTTTTTAAAGGCAACACCACTAACAGAACGAAATTTCTTGTGCTGATGTTAAAGGTTGATGAAAATCTTGGGGAACAGAGGATTTTGCCTCAAATTAGCGAACAGCAGAGGGCGGTGTAGAGCTAATGTCAAAGTTGGTGAATGTTTGTCTGTTCATTTTAATGGGAAAGTAGAGGGATGAGAAGCAGCGATAACATAAGAACAATAAGGGGAACGGCGATCCCCAGCGCTGCCCCACCCACCCCTTTACAACAGTGATTGACTGATGGGACTTAGTTAATAACCTAGTAACCGGTGTAAGGATCTCCCCAATTTAGGATAATTCAAAGCACGTTAGGAAGTCAATCTAGTCTGGGGGTTGAGCAGAATGTTTATGGTACATTACATGGATAGTGTAACATCATGGGTGAGTAAATGCTAGCCATGTCAGTCACGACTCTGAAATCTTCTCCTGACAACAACAAAATGAATGTGAATACACAGGCAGTCCTCAAGTTACGAACATGCTCCGTTCCTAAGTCCTGTCTTGAAGCCGAATTTGTAGGTAAGTTGGAACAGGTGCATACGATTCATATTTTGCTTCAGTTAGCCAAATGTTCATCCAAGTTTGTATACTACCAGTCAAAAGTTTGGACACACCTTCTAAACTCCATGGTCGTTCCTGATTTTTATTTCTATCTACACAGTAAAACAACACTGAAAACATCCAAAATACACAATAATCTCCTTTGAACAGTTGATATTGAGATGTATTTGCTACTTCTGCTCTGTAAATCCTTCATAACGGCTCTAATCTGAGGTGCTTTTTTTTAATTGGTCATTTCTGAGGCTGGTGACTCTAAATGAACTTCTCCTCTGCAGCAGAGGTAACGTTTTCCTGGGAGGGTCTTCATGAGAACCAGTTTCTTTATGGAGCTTGATGGGTTTTGCAAATGCACTTGACAATACTGTTCTCCACTTGCCGCCATTTTGGCTCAACTCACTAACTTTAACTCCTATAGAAAACATGCATTTAACTCACATATATTTACTAAAGTAATTACAATCCATATGTACAACTTATCACAAACATTTATAAACTTAGTTTATGTAGATGCTTGTTGGTATTTCGCTGTCTCTGTGTCTCTATTCACAAATTGCA
Source organism: Clarias laeviceps (assembly GCA_030014305.1). Lineage (NCBI taxonomy): Eukaryota > Metazoa > Chordata > Actinopteri > Siluriformes > Clariidae > Clarias > Clarias laeviceps. The sequence continues at coordinate 4,432,681 of JAQMYJ010000010.1, forward strand.
CTTATTAATTACTGACTCATACTGAAATTGTACCAAATAGACGATTAATTAAAAACAAATTGCATTTATATGCATCCACATGTGCAATGAAATCATCATGACTCATTTAATGTCATTTTAAAGGGTTAACAAACTGTATTTTTCCATACCTGCAAGAAAAGTATGATAAACACATGAATATGCTGCGAGCTCTGGTGATGTTTAATGAACTCTGACCTGAGCTGCGCAATTCAACGTCTCAAAAGCGCTAAATAATAACAAATAATAATAATTTCAGGTTTAGCCCCAAAAATACATTGGAGTCATTAATGAACTGAAAGATATTGTGTAACATCATTTCTCTTGCAAATCTTTTACTTTTGGGTGAGGGGTCAATTATTATTATTATTATTATTATTTTATAATATTTACATATATTTGAAATCTGCACACATTAGACAATTATAATTTTCAACCCTCTACAAATGCAATGTTTCTTTCTACTAAAACGTATTTGGATTAAATGTTTCAGGAACGTTACGTCACCATCTTTGGCAGTTACAGTGATATTTCGATATAATTTTACTATGCAGTCACATCTCACCCGTCTGAAAGAGTTAAAATCACACCAAAGAAGTTATAATTTTGTTGTCTTGTTCACTCTTACACTCACAGGATTACAAGTTTGGTGTGTGTGTGTGTGAGCGAGAGGGAGAGAGAGAGAGAGAGAGAGAGAGACTGCGACGTGTCTCCAAACACTCTGTACCAATCTAAACATCCACCATGACAGTCTTTTCATCAGAATTACCATCATCACCATCATCATCATTACTACACACATAATCAGGACCCAGTGCAATAATACTAAAAAGTATTTCGCCTAATAGAAGTTCAATCGCTCCTATTAGCATGATGGACATCAAATTGCTGGAGAAAAGCGTGTGTGTGTGTGTGTGTGTGTGTGTGTGTGTGTGTGTGTCCTAGCATGTTGGAGCTGTCCGATAAGCATATCAAGGCACGGCAGACACTTCAGGCAATTCTTCACTCATTTTAAACCAAACCATTTTCAACCTAACATTCTGCTGCCTCGGTCCGGGTCATCATTTTACACTCGACACTAACAGGCCATTATTACAGATTAGAACGATTTCAGATAAGCGCAGCCTTTTAGTTTTAACCCCCAATCTGTAAATTTTGGTAATGAACAGGACGAGAAAGTAACTGGGAAAATCTGCACGCGCACACACGCACACACACACAAACTCACATACACACAGGAGAGTGGGAGAGTGAGAAAGCATACCTTAGATGTCAATGACAGCTGACTTTATGATACTCCAGGGCTAGATTTATGAGAGTTTATAGTGTGTGTGTGTGTGTGTGTGTGTGTGTGTGTGGTTTGGGGATATGAATGATTGACATCCAACCGGGTTAATTTTTTCTGTCTAAAGAAAAAAAATGTTCTCTCTCTGTGTGTCCTTCATAGCCTTTGTTCTCTAGTTCTGCAAGCGTGAGTGAGAAAAACAGAAGAGCAGAGAGAGAGAGAAAAACAAAGGCACACAGATATACACCAGGAGGGAGAGCTGGACCTTTCAACATATACAGTATGTGTCCATAAAGCACAAACGTGCATAAACATGATTCATATTAGAAAATGTATCCACAATGCATCGGATGGATGGATGGATGGATGGATGGATGGATAAAGAGATACATTTTAGGTGGATTTAAACAAACATTTGAATGCCAGTCTCAATTTTCCACTCATGCTGTCCATACAACACATGGATGGATAGATTCTTGCATGGACGTATAGATGGTTGGATGTTTGGACAGCTGTTTGAACAGTTATATGGTGATTATATGGATGGATGAATGGATGAAGGGAAGATCCATCCACTGACCAATACTAACATTCATTCATCCATCTATCCATTTATCAGTTCATCCAACTCACCATCCATGCATCTGTTCTTTCTTCTAAACACCTAATCCATTTATTCATCCATCAAAACATCCAACAACCTTTTTAAGTAATTATTCACCTATCCATCAAAGTAGCATCCATCCATCAATCAATCCATCCAAACAAACATCAGTCCATTTCTTATTTCTTCTCATTGTCCACCATCTATCCATTCATTCATCGTTCCTTCCATCATTTTTGGTTATTTCTACAAACAATAGTCAATATAAATCATTTGCTCCCAAACTTAATCCCATATTTTACGTAGTGGATAAAAGAGGAATGGATGGACAGATTCACAGATGGATACATAGGAGACTTTTAAAAACACATCTGTATTCTGACACAGCTCCTCTCAGCTCTCCGCTTCTCTTCTCAGATCTCGTCTAATCTAGTTCCTGGATTAGAGCAAGCCTGAGGGGGATTTTCCTCCTTCTCTCTCTCTCTCTCTCTCTCTGACAACTCTCTTTACAATGTTCTGTGCACCAGCGCTTGCTATTAACACATCACATCATACAAACCTGGCAGCTGAAATTACAGAAATCCATCATCAGCACAGATAGGTTTTTGAAGTGATTACCAGCTGTGAGTGTGACGGGAAGTCGCCCCAAAACCTGGTTTTAGACCGAGCCTGGAGTCATTTCCCCCTGAAATGAATGAATTTGGTCCAGCTGCTTGGCGCAGAATGTGTAACTCTCTCCAATTCTCTCTCTTTCTATCTTGAGTCACTTGTTCACCAGCAGTGTCAAACTCACACAACAGAGATTTGTAGGGGGAAATTCAGCACGAATGATGCATTTCCACAATATAAATTTTCAGTCCGATCAGCAATAACATTACAATAACACTGATCACCAATTACATGCACACATGGGGCTCAAACACGCATTTGGGGACTGAATTCAAGTCAATGCAGCATAAATCGCAAAAGAAAAAGTCAATGCTGGCCATGATAGAAAGGTACCAGAACAACCAGTACACCGCAGGCTGCTGCACACAAAATATCTGCTGCCAATGTTTTGGTGCCAGACACAACTCACACCCCCAGGGGCCATGTGGAGCCACGTCCTGAAGGGTCCAGAGCCACATGTTTAACCCAAAACCTAGATGGTTATAACATTAATTGTATTAATATCTGATTCATGTAGCTTAAAAATGTTCAGAAAGTAAATTTTTATGTTTGCATTTCTTTGAAGCTGGTAAAAGAGTTTGTTTCAGTGCAAGTGCCAGATTTTACTCTATACTTTAACAGGCATTAATATAAACACCAAAATATAAAAATCACTTATTTAATCTAAAGAAAAAATCATTGGCTGAACATAGTAACATTTACATTTAATATTACATTAACATCATCTTCAGGTAGAATAAAATTTACTATAAAAAAGTAAAAATTTCCATTAAGAATGTATTTTTGAAAATAGCGCCAACATCATTAATCACACCAGCATCAATCATGTTGGTGCCATTTTTGAAAATACATTCTTAATGGAAATGTGTCTTTTCTTGTACTGTTAATGCTGCGTGTGGGAAGCCGTTGACTGCACTACTCTTGTTCTGAATTGGGATTTCTGAACCAATTAAAACGTTATAACCTCATTGGACCACAGATGGAGGTGCAGTCAGACAATGATGTTATAAGGTGCATTCCTTTACTATGATATACAGCTGTCGTCAGGTACAGGCGTGAAACTAAAACTGGCGGAGGAGGAGGCTGGTGATGCTATAAACTGAAGTTTGTGTATCGTTTATAATGTTTCTCACGAACTTTCTATTGAAAAGGTTTGCAGTGAAACAAAACTCAACACTTTTTTCCCTGGTTCTAATTTGCTGCCGTGACTTGTTTGGCTCAATTAAAAAATCTGTGAAAACATGCATTTGCTACATTTCTATTAAATCTTAACCAACATATACACTGCAATACTTAAATAACCACCAACACAGCTGAAGTCTGATTTACCTGTTGTGACACAGCTGTGTGGTGGCGTTATAGTGTTTAAAAAAAATAAAAATAAAATTTTATTAATTGTTTGCTATTTTTGTGCTTTTTAACAACATTCGAACTTTTTCTTTTATCAGTTTGCAATACTTTTTGCATCCTTTGAAAAAACTACAAAAACGGAGTTATCTCATTTTGTTGTCAAACTGTTTAGATCGTCCTGATGATGGATGGCTCAGGAAACTAGCGACTCATGCAGAAGTTGGGTGTGACAAGGTCTATCACTTCTTCATGTTTTTTACATGAGTTTGCTTCAAAGAAAATACTTTTTATCTTCAATCTACTTGTCTCCATAGTTTTTAAAAGAATTTTAAAACAGCACCCATATTTGTACTTAATAACAGACTATCTGTGCTTTTCTCAGTCACGGTGTTCCAGTATTACACCTTTCATACATATTATTAATTTGCCTGTTCTCTCATCTTCTGTTCAGACATTCGGTTTTTACACCCCTCCAACGCCCACCCCGCACCCCCCACCGCCCTCCTCTTTCTCTGTTCTTTTATTCATAGCTTGCAATGAGATGTGAGATTTCAATAACTCCAAGTGAGATCTGTGGCCCTCGCTCTCACACCTCCTGATTGGAATGAGAGCCTGATTGTTCGTCACCGACATTTAGATTTCATCAGATAGCGTGTGGTCTTTGAAGCAGTGAGCCCTTAGACATGGTCACAGATTTGTGCCCACATACCTGTATGAGCAACATTTTCCTTTTTAAATGAATCTCACATTCACACAATCAGACCAACACACTGGGCTTTTATTGGCCCGTAGGGAGCTTGAAAATCGACAAGGCTGAATAAATGAAAGAGCACAAAGAGAATGAAAAGCACCTCAATTCTCACAGACAAGTGAGATTGTAAGAGCTCTAAAAACTTTTCAAAGCATTTAGTCAGACTCACCAGTTATTGCTAGTTTAATACTTAAGATCAATCCTAAAGAAATTTTGAAAAATCCCACCTCACTCCCAACTAATCCTACTCACTCCTAAAGGAATTCAGAAAAAAACTGTTAACTCTTTTAAAAAAAAAAAAGTCGGGCCAATCCGGCTTAAACTTTTTTCTTTTTTTTTTCAATTCTACAAGAAATCAATAAACATGATTACTGATAAGGAAACGGAAATCAGCAACTGGGGGCACACCAAGGATGCGGTGCCAATTCATCACAGGCCACAAGCACACACAAACACACACACACTGAAACATATATTCTGAAGATTAGGCTGCATGTTTTTGTACTATGGGCGGAATGTAGCGTGACCAAAGAACATGCAAACTCCACACACAGAGAGCCAAGGTGGGAATCAATCAGTGTTAACCACTATGCCACTGTGCCACCAAGAGGAGAACTGATGATGATAACATATAAGGAAGAAGAAACCAGCTGAAAATAAGAACTAATGAGGAAGAGGAAAACTGATGAAAATCATAAGTCATGAAGGAGAGCACAACTCATGAAGAGGAAAAGTGATGAGAAAGAGGAGAGTTGACAAAGAGGTGAGATAAGGAAAGAAATAACTGATGAGAAGGAGAAGAAGATGAAGCAGAGGTGAAGAGGAAGAGGAGGAGGAAAGGTGATGAGGAAGATGAGGAGAGCTCATGAGTAAGAGGATAGGTTATGAGGAAGAGGAGAAGAGCTGGGGAGGAAAAGGAGGAGGAATGGTGAGGAAGAGGAGGAGGACAGCTGGTGTGGAATTAGTGGGGAGGGGTGATGAAGACCATAACTGATGAAAAAGACATTTGATTAGAGAGAAGAAAGTTGCTCAAGAATGGGAGGATGTTCAAACCCCATCACCACCAAGTTGCCACTGTTGCTCAGATCTACAGTATAATGAGATAACATGTATGTCGCCAGGGGCGGACTGGGACCAAAAAGTTGGTCTGGCCCACAGGGTCCCACCACATCCCACATCATAATACATGGGCTCGTTAATGTGGAGACTCATTTTTAACACCACTTACTAGTATTAAAATATAATGCTATACAGAAATAAATGCTATTTAAACATATTATTTGAAGTATCACTGAACATATATTAGGTCATATTTATAAAACAAAGAAACAAAGGAAAGAACATTAAGACAAACAACATTTAAAACTATATATTTTAGCTAGTCAGGGGGGATCATCTCGATGCAGTGTAAGATACCGTATACCAGTCATGAGTGTAAGCTGAATGTGCAGGAGGGTCAGTGATGATGAACCAGTGCCTGCTGTTGCCCAACACTTCTCACCTTCTCTACCCGAGCCGAGTGAAAAGGATGCCAATCTAACTGAACAGGTAAGTTGGAATAAAATCAGGAGCGGCATTAACTCATGCTAGTAATTATTATGGTAGTCAATATTAATTCAAAATAATGTTTCTCAGCCTTATTTCGAATTAATATTGACTACCATAATAATCAAAATGTGTAACTAGTTTATTAGTGCGAGCTGATGCTGGTTCATCATTACTGACCCTGCTGCTGGATCCTCGACAGTAAGACTAGAGCTGTCAGAACTTCCCTTCACGCGAAAGGTTCTGTTAATCTGAAGCATTTTCTTCTTTTTCTCCTAAATATAGGAGAGACATGATGATGATGATGATGATGATGAAGTGGAGATGTGGTGCAGGGTGCACATAAAGAAACATTTTCAATTATTTGACACCAACTTTCCTGCATGTGTGAAGTGGGAGAAGTTAGTGAGCTCCACTCTGCTCAACACCTCCTCTGATGGAGACTCCGGATACTACAGAGAAGGAGAAGAAGGAGGAGGAGGAGGGAGTTCTGGTGGAACTTTTTTGGAGTTTGAAACGTGTGTGTGTGTGTGTGTGTGTGTGTGTCCGAAGTTGAGCAGTCAGTTCCGTTAACCGTGCAGCAGAGGGGGACGTCAGCATCGCGCTCACTCGGAGAAGAAAAAGGAAAAGAAGAACACAAGGAAAAGAAGGAGAAAGTTTTGTTCTTCCAGAAGTTTTTCTTATGAACACCGGGAACGTCCCGTCTGGCGCGCGCCGAGGAGCCCGTGCGCGATGTGACCGGAGCGATGCGGTGTAGGACCGATGGACGCACGCGCTCCAGGATTGAACATGGCGGCGTCTGGGTCTCCGAGCTCGCGCTCTGCTCCGCGCTGCTGCTCGCGGGGCTCTGCGCGCTCGTGGCGGCGGGGGAAGGCCGCGCGTGCGCGCCGTGTCCCGGGAACTGCTCGTGCGTGGCGCTGAGGGAGCAGGGGGCGCAGTGCGCGGTGAACTGCTCGGGCCGCGCGCTGGAGTGGAGCCCCGCCGCCGCAGAGCTGCCCCCCGACACAATCATACTGTGAGTGGCCCCGGTGTGTGTGTGTGATCCGGGAACTGTGCACGAGAGTTTGTGTAGTAGTCGGGATTCCTGTTCTGCAGCTCGCACCGTTACTTTTATTTCTCTATTATCTCTCTCTCTCGCGCGCGCACTCACTTCATCTGATCGCTTTAAAAAGTTTCACACGTCACGTGCAACATTGTTTATCCTTCATTTGCTATCATCTTTCTTTTCGGAGCCGCTCGATATGATTAAAAACTTCATATCACGGTTCTACACAAACACGAGATCCAGCTTTGATTAGAAACTTCTAGAAAAACTTGAAGAAACAAGAAACAAACATTGGTGATATTTTCTTTTTAAATAAAAACTAAGGCGTCTGAAGGGTCCATATACTTTAAAAAGTGTTTTTTTTGTTGTTGTTGTTTTCCTAAAACAAGAAATTTATTTGGGTCTCACAAAAAATCAAATAATCTTCTGTAACATCAGCTCATTTATTTAATCAACACCTCCGGATTTGAGGATTTATTTGAGCTGGACGTTAATCAGTATTATTTACCAGTAAACGTTTTTGTGGCTGCGCGGTGGTTAAGTGGTTAACACTGTCGACTTGCCCACAAGGCAATTCCCACGTTTCCCCTATACCTGGCGGTTTTCCTCTGTGTTCTCCAGTTTCCTCCCTCAATCCAAACACATGCAGACTAGGCTGACTGGTGTTCTCTAATTGCCTCTAGTGTGTGAAGGTGTGTGAGTGTTGACTGACAGTCCTGCAACGGTCGTAAAAAATGGGAATAAATACAATGATCACCGTTGACCTCCCTGGTCAGCGGTTCATGGATGGATGGATGGAATGTTTGTGTATTAAAATTTATCGCTGCGACCAAAACTGGCAGTGAGTTGTAGAGATAGCAAAAGCAGTTCTACACATATAGTGTATTTTGAGGAATATGGCCTAGAGGTTAGCATGATTGTCTCGCACCTGCCTCGAGAATCTGTGTGCATGAAGTTTGCATGTTCTCTGCATACTTGTTGGGTTTCCTCCACATACTCTGGGTTTCTCTCATGTTGGCATTCGGAAATTACCTGTAGTGTGTGAATGCATGTGTTGACCGGAGGTCATACCGCAGTTGTAAAATGGGAATAAATACAATGTTAATGACCATCGGCCTCACTGGGCCCTAGTTGTACTTCAGAGATTCCTAGATGGATGATGAGTGACATTAGCTTCAATAATAACCTTTTGCGGTAATGGTAGCTATAGGAATAACCTTGTATTCAAGTACTTACCTTCAAGTATCAAAAGTACAGTGGAACCTCTGCATGCGAATGGACTCACAAATTTTAGCCTTAAGAACTGAAATTTTGCAAGCAATTTTCGTCGACAAACGAAAGAATGAATCGAACCAAATGCGGGGTAAAGTGTGTGTACACCTGGGAGACGTTCAAAAACTTGTTTTTCTCATTGGAAAGCCAAGCAAGTGAGTTTATGAATTTTACAATTTCTTTGCGTTTTTTTTTCCTTTCCATTTTGTTCAAGATTTACTTTACAAGAAAATTAGCAAGGACAGTTTTAGTCGATGAAGTCGATTGAGATGTATCCAAAGAATAATTATTTTCATCACTTTGGTCAATAACTGAGGTGATTGCTGATTTGTGTCAGGTTTCAGTTTCTTTTTCTGGTAACTAAGAAAGTAAACAAAAAACTAATCCTTTGTACGGAGTGATTTCATTTGCTAGAGACGGCAAGTTTAACCAATCAAAAATACCTTTACATTTCATTAGCCTAAAACCACACAAGACTTCAGAAGATAAGAGAGCTGGTTACGTTGCGCTACTCCCATCTGTCCTTTAGTTCTTGTGGGAAAGACGCACATACTGTAAATGAAAACAATGATTTTTTCACAAATTACATAGGACGCACATAAAAATATCACTGAAGCATATTAGCGTTTAATGATACTTTAGTTTGATGTTAGGAAAAAATAAGCAAAGAAGAGGCCCAAAGGAAAAAATCTGTAAAAACAAACATTTATTTTGTGCGAAATAGATATCACAATATCACAGAAAGGAGTACTTTGGCATCATTATATACACTATCAGACAAAAAGTTTGGACACACCTTCTTATTCAGTGTTTTTTTTTTTTTCTTTATTTTTATTGTTTTCAACATTGTATATTAATACGAAGACATTAAAATTATCACAGAATTAATATGGAATTATATAGTCTACAAAAAACATGTTAAATTGCCCAGAATGTTTTATATTTTTGATTCCTCCAGTAGCCACCGTTTGTTTTGGTGACAGCTTTGCACACTCTTGGCCTTCTCTCAGTCAGCCTCATGAGGTAATCACCTGGAATGGTTTTCCAACAATCTTAATGGAGTTCCCAGAGGTCTTGAAAACTTGTTGGCTCCTTTTCCTTTACTTTCCGGTCCAACTCATCCCAAACCATCTAATTTGGATTTGGATCAGGTGCTATTGTGGTAGCCAGGTCATCTGACGCGGCACTCCATCACTCTCCTTCTTGGACAAACAGCTCTTACGTAGCCTAGAGGTGTGTTTGGGGTCATTGTCCAGTTGGAAAACAAACTATGGTCTCAGTAATTGCAAACCCCCACACCATCTCACCTCCTCCTCCATGCTTCACAGTGGGAAACACACATTCAGGAACCGTCTTTTCCCCCTCTCTATGTCTAACAAATACACAGTGGTTAGTACCAAAAATCTCAAATTTAGACAGTTTCCCACTGATCTAAAGTCCATTCATCGCGTTTCTTGGCCAAAGCAAGTCACTTCTGCTTGTTTTTCTTCCGAAGTAATGGTCTCTTTGCTTTAATTCAACCATCAATTCAGCCTGACTCATGCAGTCTCCTCTGAACAGTGGATGTTGAAATATGTCTGCTGCTTGAACTTCAAGAAGCTTTGATGTGGCCACAAATTCTGTAAATTGGCGGTTTCTAAGGCTGGGCAATCTAATAAACTTATCCTCTGCAGCAGAGGTAGCTCTTGGTCTTCCTTTCCTGAGACAGTCCTCATCATAGCGTTTGATGGTTTTGGTGACTGCACTTGTGGATACGTTCAAAGTTCATTAGATTTTTTTGGATTGAGAGTGTTTTCTCTTTATTTAACTGAATGTTTCTTTCCGTAATATGGATTTGTACAATAGTTGTGGTAGCAAGAATAAGGCTACTGACTCTGTGCCCACTCTTTTTCTGCACATTTCTTCCAACTGATGGTCTTTAAGAAGGAAAGAAATGTCACACGTCAACTCCTGACAAAGCACAGGTATGAATTGAAAACCGATCCAGGTGAACACCTGCCATGAGTGTGCCGAGCTGTCATTAAAGCTAAACGTAGATACTTTGGATAATATAAAATATAAATCTGGGTTGTTTAACACTTTTTGTTTCCTACATAATTCCAAAAGTGTTCATTCATATTTTGGATGTCTTTATTATTAATACACAGTGAAAAAATATAAAAAATTAAGAAAAACCACTGAAGGAGAAGGCGTGTCCAAACTTTTGAATGGTACTGTGTGTCCTCACTCTGCTTAATTTTCTATTATTTTTCATTTGTTTATTTGTTTTTCTTCTTATATTATTCATTTTCAAATCTGTTGGCTATGTATTTCTAACAGCCTGCAATCGAAGAAGGTTTATAAATTCTTTAAAAGTTGTATTGAGTATTGTGTAGGTTCCATTTCTGCAACCAAAACAGTAATGCACTGTGTGTTCTGATACATTTCTTTAAAAAAAACAGTATGGATCTTTTTAGCAATGTGAGTTACAGTGGCTCTCTATTGGATCAGACTCCACAGAACAGCCTTTACTCCCCTTGTGCATCAGTGAGCTTTAGCCACCTGTGACCCTGTCACCGGTCCACTGGTTTTCCTTCTTCGGATCACTGACCACAAGAGCTGCAGTTTTTCAGTCGTCTCGCCATTACAATTTGGCCATAGTCACAGTAGCTACAGTAAGAAGTGAGCGGAATATATTCAGATCATAACCCAATGGAGCATCTTTGTGATGTGCTGGACAAACAAGTCTGAACCATGGAACCGAACCACACCTCGTAACTTACAGAACTTATAGGATGTGACCACTGACGCTGCTTGATGCCAGATACCATACACGCCTTCAGAGATCTAGTGCAGTCCATGGCTTGACAGGTCAGGAATAATACAGTACAGTACCAGTCATAGGCTGGGACACACATTCTAAGGAATTTTTTTAGTGATTTATTTTCTACATTTGGAATTAGTTAATTAACAGCAACAGTCAGTTGTTATTTTAAGACACGAAGGCCAGCTGTTCTGGAACAGTCCTTGCAAGAACAGTATTGCCAAGTGCATTTGCAAAACCCATCGAGCTCCATGATGAAACTGGCTCTCATGAAGACCGTCCCAGGAAACCAAGACCAAAACTTACTTCTGCTGCAGACGAGAAGTTCATTTAGAGTCACCAGCCTCGGAAATCACCAATTAACAAACAGCACCTCAGATTAGAGTCGTTATGAAGATTTACAGAGCAGAAGTAGCAGATACAGAAATTTTTGGGCAGAGGAGAGTAAAATACTTACTGTACATATGTCAGAATCAAATACTCTAGCAACAATTATTTATTTAATCATCTATAGCATTAGAAATTATAAATAGAAAGATTTTATATATATATATATTATAAAGATTATATATAATTTGCTAACTATATTTTAAAAAGCAAACATAATAATAATAATAATTATTATTATTATAAAAAATATAATAAAAATAATAATAACAGTATGTAATTAATTTATAATGCACTATAATTATCGCAAATAATAGATATGTACCTTAGAGATTCATTGTTACAACAAGGGTAAAAACTACAATTGTATAAAGGCAAAAAAAAAACGACTCACTCAGAGAAATATACTTACTTATTACTTCTGTTATTAATTCATTATCAATTACTATTAATTATCTAGCTATTCTCCATCATGATGCTACACTTTCATATCAACCCTGATAGCGTCATCTAGAAAGTGACTGGATTTCATATCTTTCGTCCCATAAAAGATGCGAATCAGGAAATGTTGGTTGCAGCTGAGCGTGAGATGGAGCAAGTAAATTAGCCTGAATGAATGTGTTCTAAATCCCCATCTGGACCAGTGAAGGGATGTGTGAGAGGCACGAGCCGGTTGTTTGGAGGTCAAATCGCGGAGGCCACGCTCACATGCACCCACACATATATACACACACACACACACACACACAAGCTCCCGCACGCTAGCGTGCACGGCTCTGAGAGAACATTGCGTTCCCGGGTGCGTGCTGCATGTGTTATCGATTTCCCCCTCCGCCCGCCTCATTCCGCACAAGGGAAGAACCGCTGGACTTTCCAGCTGTGCCGTGGAGTTGAGAGCGGCATCTTTACACACGGGCGTAGCTCTGATCATCTGCATTGTTTTGATGCTTTCATCTGTACATCATGTGGTGCGGTGATTTTCACTTCCAGGTGAATGAAGACTTTCATAATATAAATGTTGTCTTCCATTAAAATACGAATAAACGTTTTAATTAGCTCAAGGACACATGCTGTGTAATACATATTTTGGACCACAGAGGTTACTCAGGGTTGATGATGTTGCAGGCACTATGGGAACCAAAGACGCTAACTTCTTTTTTACACAGTAGTCTTCATAGCTTTCCAAATGATAACAGGAGAACGGAATGAGAAGACACTTGTGGATGAATACGATTTCTGAAAAACCCTTTAGCTCTGATTGTTTCATCGTAGACCTGAAAGATCTCACAGGTGCGGGTGGATTTAAGTTATACGGCTGTGACTCCTGGGTAGACACTCGATTCAGTTACATTTTTTGGGCATTGAGATTTGTTTTAATTCAATAGCGTTAATAGTTTAGCAGCTATATTTAGCTAAGACTTAAAACTAATAAAAGTATATTAATAAACTCTGAAACACCATCTAATTTCTGTTGGTTATTGTTTAAATGTCATGTCTTGTACAAATCCTTCTTGTTCCAATCTTTTTTTTTTTTTGCATTTCGTCTGTTCCACACTCCAGACCAGTAGGGGGCTGTATAGAGCTGTGAGATTTAATCGATTATGCAATTTAATCTTCTTCTTATTATTATTTTTTTAATTTTTATTTCAGAATTGATTTGCGATTTATTAATTATTTACGTAAATTTATTAAGGTTTAAAAATAACTAATTCCTCAAAAATATGCAGACCCACCAGAGAGGGCGCCAGTCAAGCGCATCTTTTAAACCCCATGATTGGCTATGGGAAAGTATACCACCCCTCTAGGCTCCGTGTGACGGATGGCTGTAGAATCACCCTGGAATCCAACCCTCGGTCTACGGATGACAGGACGAACATGTTCCACACCGGAGCAAAATACTCGCATTTTGCAAGAGTATTGTTTCTTTGTATTTTGAGTTTTGAGTTTCCTGCTGCTGTAACGCAATTGTTTCCCTCATGGGATCAATAACATCTATCTATCTATCTATAAAGGGGCTGGTTGGTGCAATACTGCCACCTACTGGACTAGAGTGTGGAGCAGTTTGTCTGAGGCGTGACGTTTAAACAATTTATAACACAAGCCACGCAGCATTTCAACACTTTAGCAGTAGTTTTAATGCTTTAAACCATGTAAGAACTATAGCTGCTTGAGTTACAGCAGAAACTCTTGTTTACAAGTTGAGCTTGTTCATTATTGTGAAACGCATTTTCCCATAGGAAATAATGTAAATGCAGATAATCTGTTCCAGTCACCCGAAAATATTACCAATTTCTAACACTATAATCATATTTTATATTTTGCATATAAAAACAATCGGAGCATTTAGAAAAAACATGTGAATTAAATAAAATATGAAATAAATAGACATTAAACCTCCATTAAGGCTCCTCTTGCTATCGTCCTTGTTAATATTCTTGGAAACCATGGTGCTATGTCTTCACTAAATCTTACGTAAAAATGCAAAAAAAAAAAAAACACACACACACAAAAACTCGTAAACTCGCTTCACTTGGCTTTGCACTGACGCGAAGAAGTTTTGAACGGCTCCCAGACGTACACGCAACTTATCCAGCGTTCTGTTCGTCTCAGTTCGGTTGCTCGTATGCCAAAATGCATCATGTGCAAAGGCAAAGTTCAAATTTTAATTCTTAGGGCGAAAATTCGTAAGTGAGGGCACTGGTATGACGAGGCACCGCTGTATATTCAACCTCGGACACAGTTACACACATAGTTTGTCAAAATCCATTTTCATGACACATGTACTACAGCTTGTCCCTGTGAACGAGCTGTTACTATAGCAACGTTATAGAGAATTAAACGGCGCCATGGTGTAAGATCGGTGAATATTTTTGAGCATGAAGCAGATATAAAATGTTTATAAAAAATTCTGCATTATTGCTGATAGATGAATTTTTAAAAAGATTTCAAATTTTTATCTAAATAGTTAAACAGAAAGCTAAGTTTAGTTTGTGCGCTTATAAATATTTTACTTGGTAAGGTTGATATTTAAGGGACAGTTAGAATCTGAACACGTGAAGAGTCATGGAGTGACTAAATGCATTCATACGTACACACACACACACACACACACACACACACACACACACACTTTCTCAGAGGAGGTCTTGATTATGCTGGAAATTCGGTTA
>JAQMYJ010000010.1:4474975-4493287 GCA_030014305.1 Clarias laeviceps
GGGTCTTTGGGAACAATGGTGATTGAAGATGGGCCATAGTGAACAATGGTGATCAGTGATGGGTCATTGGGAACAATGGGTATTAGTGATGGGTCTTTGGGAACAATGGTGATTGAAGATGGGCCATAGTGAACAATGGTGATCAGTGATGGGTCATTGGGAACAATGGGTATTAGTGATGGGTCTTTGGGAACAATGGTGATTGAAGATGGGCCATAGTGAACAATGGTGATCAGTGATGGGTCATTGGGAACAATAGTGATTAGTGATGGACAATAGTGAAAAATAGTCATTAGTGATGGGTCATTGGGAACATTGGGATTGGTGATGGGTTGAGAACAACTGTGATTAGTGATTGGTCAGTAGGAACAGTGATGATCAGTGATTTGTCTATAGGAACAATGGTAGTTACTAATTGGTCATTAACCACAATAGTGATTACAGATTTTTATTAAAAACAACAATGATTATTCATTAGACATAAACAACAACAGTGAATAGTGATGTGTCTTTGGGAACAATGGTGATTAGTGATTGGTCAGTATGAAAATTAGGTGTTAGTGATGGGTCATAGTACAATGTTGATTAGTGATAGGTTATTGAGAACAACTGTGATTAGTGATTGGACATAACCAACAACGCGACTTGTGATTGGTCATTTGTTTTATATAGCGGTGCTGAGTCGAGTGAACCTGCTCGCTCATCCGGCAGTGATTTGAGCTAGGAGCCATGTTCAGTGCAGGACTCTCACTACAGCCACGAAAGTCTTTCACTAAAGGGGTCTGAAAGCTTTTCTTTCTTCTGTGTAAAAGTAACATGCTGTTTATTTAGCGTTTTTGCCAAGCTCAAGGTCACTTTACAAAATCAATCAATACAAAATATGGTGCAACAAACAGGGAGCAGAGGTCACAGGCACATTCCAAAGAATAGAACACAAGGACATAACAAAAGAAAACGGCCAAAACAAATGACAAACTGCGAGTCAGGCAGAGGTGAGAGAGCACAGCCCAGTTATTATTACTGCTCGTCCAAAAACACGGGAATGTGGAAAACACAAATGGCGTCTTCGCAAAGAGGGGACGTGCAGAAGTCATTATTTTTAAGTAAACGTTCCAATACTGACTGTGTGTGTGTGTGTGTGTGTGTATGTACAGGGAGCGTGGTGTGTGGTTGGGCCTCAGTGACGTAGACTCTCCCGGTTCACTGCACTGGGTGGACGGATCCTCTGCTCTGCCCGGCGAGGACGGAGTGAGAGATCGGGCCATGCTGGTGGACGGAAATGTGTGTGTCTCTCTGGGCAGCAGTGGACAAACCAGCTCACACCCCTGCAGTGCCAAACGTGCCTACGTGTGCCAGTTCCAACCCCAAGGTGAGCTTCATACACAACGTATATTCAGAAATTCAACACAAGACAGCGTGATCTCGGCCGAGCCCCTTAGCATACAACTTATCTTACAGTAAACGTTTGTGTTCATCTGCATGAAACAAATGAACCAAAACAAGGATAAAAGAAATGAGTCACAAAAGAAATGGCACCCTTAGTCTGACCAGGCCACCTCAATCTTCCAGTATTTACAGACTGTAATGATGTCTGATACTGATATCAGCGGTCATAATGTTGTTGGTGTATAAAAATGTACGTTTTTCATGTTTGAAGAAAAACAAAAATACATCATAGTAGGTTGTCCGTACCTCTGTAAATAAAAATCCATACAAAATCATATCAAATTGTGAGGAAGCCTGAGGAATCCACCTCTACGATCCAATGAGAGATTTAATATTAAACGTTTTTGATTGTGTTCACGAGTGAGTGTGTGGTAATATAATGATAACTCGTATATGAAAACATTGGAAACAGATCAACCATACCAGTGCAAATAAACATGCCGATAACAGCGCTTGACAAACACAACTCCTTACGACAAGGTTTCAGCATTAAACATGTCTCTAATGACTTTTTATTTCCTGCTCATTCTGAATTGCGGTGGAATATAGTTAAGCGAATGAGCAAGAGCACAAAATGAACTGTGGAGCTGATTGTGATGGATTTCACAATCACTCAGGATCTCACTCAGCACTAGATTCTCTGCACGAATTGCAGCAGGTTGGGTTTTGATCTCCCCCCATGTCGCTGCCTCTCACAGGCGGTATGAGCTCTTAACTCTGAATTATTGAGAGGCTCTCCGTCTCGGACACTCGCGAGTGCGTTTCAGAAGCATCCCGTATTCAATATTGACGAGCCCTCCTGTCAGAAATGTATTTAATAATACACAGAGGAGTACAAACCCCGTTTCTGAGAGAGATTACACACGTCCCAGGTGATGCTCATTCATTCATCTCGCTCTCTTTATCTGTCTGAGTGAAGAATGAGCCGGGATTCAGGAAACGAACATAACAAATCACATTCATGCCCGAGCAGATAGGACGAGAGGAGAGACGCTGTGCATGAAAAAGTCAGTACGCACACCACACATACTGCGTGCACACACACTCGCACATAGACATAAGTTGGATAGTTTAAATTTTAGCACTGAAAAGCAAGTAAGTTAGTTGAGTGATTCATTATGTCAGTAAGTCAGTAGGTCTGGAAGTAATTCAGTAATTAGGTTAACGGGTCAGTAAGTCAGTACGTTAGCAAGTCAGTATGTTAGAAAGTCAGTACATGAGTAAAATAATTAGTGAGTAAGTCAATATTTTAACTTTTTGAGCTCCAGAGTCTTTTTTTGTTGGTGTCTATAGCATTTTATAGTTAGTACTATATTAAGTTAGTAATTACAGTAGGTCAGTGAGTGTGTCAGTAAACAAGTCAGTTAGTAATTCAGTAATTAAGATAGTAATTCAGTCAGTAAGTCACGATGTCAGTAATTTGATCAGTAAGTTGATAAGTCACTATGTAATTAGTAAGTCAGGAAGTGATCGAGTCAATAAGTATTTAAAGCACAAAGTGATCGAGTCAGTAAAGGAAGCGAACATAAATGACATCCTTGCCAGATCAAATAGGACGGGAGGAGGGACGCTGTGCATGAAAAAGTCAGTACATACACCACACACACATACAGTACTGTGCCCACACACTCACACACGAACATAAGTTGGATGGTGGATTTAAGTTCAAATTTCAGCACTGAAAAGCTAGTCAGTAAATAAGGAAAGGTAAGTCAGTCAGTAAGTTAGTACAACAATAAGTTAGTAATTACAGTAGGTCAGTGAGTGTGTCAGTAAGTTTGAATAAGTGAGTGGGTGCCTTTTTACAATGCCCTAAACCAAGAAGGTCAGTTAGTAAGTGAATTAGTAAGTCAGTAAAGAATTCAGTAATTAAGTTAGTAAGTCAGTCAGTCAGTAAGTCACCAAGTCAGTAATTTGTAATTTGGTTAAGTTGGTAAGTCACCAAATAATTCACTAATTAGGTTAATGAGTCAGTCTGTAGGTCAGTTATTGAATAAGTTACCAATATGTTAGTAAGTGAGTAAGTCAGTAAATAAGTCAGTATTTATTGTCCATGTGGAAGTCAATGAGAAAAATGAGTCAGTCAGTCAGTCATGGAGTCAGTATTTAAATCACTAAGTCAGTAATTTAAATCGATAAGTCAGTAAGAAAGTGAGTCAGGAAGTGATCAAGTCAATCAGTATTTATACCACAAAGTGATCAAGTCAGTAAAGGTAAGTCAGTCTGTAATTGAGTAAATAAGTGAGTAAATGAAGTCAGTAAGTAAGTCAGTATTTGTTAAATTAAGAAGTTAACTTTGCGAGACCTTGTGTTGTACTGTTGGTGTACAGTACATTACATTTTCTTCTCAAATATCAGATATATAGAATATATGAACAGTAGGTTAGTACATGGTCAGTGTGTGTGTCAGTAAGTTAGTAATTGAGCGAGCGCCTTTGAGCAATGCCCTAAACCCTCTGCTAAGCTCAGATCACAAACTTTTGGATAAAAATCTTGCGAATACTTAAATGTTCACATGTCGGTAAGAGCTGCTGGGTTAAAGGCTTAAATCACATGGCGGTTACTTAACAGAACCTTAAATTAAAACACCTTTTATTGTAACAGGTACCCTACGGCAGTGTTTAGTTTAGTGCCGATGTATGCTGTTTGGGAGTGGACCGGTGACAGGAGATGTTTATTCCCCAATCTGTGGAAAGAGGCGAGAGGGCAAAACATCTCGTTTTTATCAGGAACTCATCACATGGCTCTGTTCCTCCCCCTGCAGTGCGTGTGTCTGATGCAGGAGTGTATCGCGTGGGCATGGCTGTCTTCAACACCCAGAGACATGTGATCAGTCCAGAAGTCTCATCTTCAGCTAGAACAGAAACTCTGGCCAGCAGTGTGGAGGTAAACACACACACACTTACTCATAGGTATGTATTGGCACTTGTTTTATTTACTCGCATTTAAACTGCTGTGTTCGTGTGTGTGTGTGTGTGTGTGTGTGTGTGCATTTAGCTGCTCCTGTTTCCATATCTAAGCTTTACTCATAGTGGCCGTCTCTCATCTCTGGAGCTGATCACACACACTCTGAGCGCACATACACACGTACGCTTCCAGGTGTACCGACCACACTGCCAGAGTGGATTACATTTGTTGCTGCCAGGTAAACACACACACACACACACACACACACACACACATAAGTTCAGGTCTCTTCCCTTTATATCACTCTCCTCATCCTGTCTCTGTCTTTTACCTTTTACCCAGAGGTCTTTGCTGCTCCCTGTCTTTCAATCCT
Source organism: Clarias laeviceps (assembly GCA_030014305.1). Taxonomy (NCBI): domain Eukaryota; kingdom Metazoa; phylum Chordata; class Actinopteri; order Siluriformes; family Clariidae; genus Clarias; species Clarias laeviceps. The sequence goes on from JAQMYJ010000010.1 coordinate 4,479,702, forward strand.
GCCAGACAGGCGGGTGTGAAAGTGGGGACGGAGAGAATGTGTACACTTTTTATTGATTCTGGATAAAGAATGGCAAAAAGAACTGGACAAAAAGGAAAATCTTGTTTTGATGCAAGAGAGTGAGGATGTGACTGAATTACAAAGTAGAAATGAAAGAAAGTGGTTTCTAAGAACAAGCGAGGCTTGATTTTGAAAAAAGAAAAAAAAAATCATACTGAGACATCTGTCTCCCTTTTCTTCTCTCCGTTTCTCTCATCTCTCCGTTTTCCTCTCCTTATTTGGACTCCGAACGTTCCTAATGCCTTTCTGTTCGTCAGCACACTTCACTAAAATATCTCCGTGTCATTTTTTTTCTCCCCTCCATACATTATCGGGTGTTTATTACAGTTATTACGAGACAGCACGCTGTTCTAGAAAGCAATCGTCTCGCTCGTTCTATGCCGACACGCCAATAAACTGACAGCCGAGACAGTGTGCTAAACCTCATTTTACATTTTAACGTTGTTCACTGCGGTGTTTTAGGATGGAAAGCAAAAGTCTATGATCAGAAAAGTTCAAGTGAAAAAATGAAGTCCTCACTTCGTCTTGGACAGCAGTTTGCAAAAATAATAATAATATAATTTAAGAATGACGCCTCCTTTTTTATCTTATTAAAGTTACATTTAACGTCGTGTGACGTCCAGGAAAAAAGGTGTTATAAGTGCTGCCCCCCTTACATCTAAAGTTAATTAGAAAAGAAATGCAGCTTGTTAACAACAACAAAAAAAAAATGCAAAAACACAAAATTCTCTGTCCTTAGACGTCGGCATGTCAGTAAAAGTCCGACTGTTTTAAAGCACTGCGACTGGAGACTCCTTCCCAAATGGAAACAGTTTTTATGATTTTCCTTGGTAAATAACAGTTAGTTGTGATCATTATTATTATTATTACTACCATTAGATCATGTGAGAGATCAGAGAGCTGTTGCTATGGATACCCGTACGTATTACAACCAGTGCATTAACCTGCGATTGGCAGCTATTGGCCTTATACCAACTCACAGAGCTGCAGTTATGGAAAACTAATCAACACTCTCTGACCAGAGTCTAGGTAGGAATCCAGACCTCACATTCCTCCGCATGTTTAATCGTGCAAGTGTTTTACCGTTCAGTCATGTTTGTTTAAAACCTGACATCTCTCAGAGCTTAATGCCAAAGCTTTTAGATAACTCTGTGTTTTGAGTCAGCAATTAAAAGCGAAGGAAAGACGTAAAAGCTTTTAACAAGTCAGAATCGTGTAATTACCAGAAGTACAAAGATATATCAAAACATGAAATGATAGCTCTTTGGAAAAAAAAATTCCGATCACACTACAGTAGTTTGCACAACTTACTTTTAGTTCTAGATGTAACTGTTTCTCCAAGAGCTAACTTAAGCACCCATGGGTGTATATACTGTACACTCAGTGACGTGTAAGTACTGTAAGAAAGGAGTTAAGGCACCTTTTTTCTCCCCCTGGGTAAATTCTAAGTTGCATTTCCCATTTAACTAAAGTAAAACCAAAGTTAGGCAAGTTGCTCCAATCTATCTGATAATGATCTAATCCACTGAGCTCTGAAAACTGAGGTTCTATCCCTATGTGCCTACTGTACATTTTACCATAATGGATAACCAGAAGGAAAAGTCGTTCCATGGAGACATACAAACAGGCTAAAACAGATAAATAATATACAAACAATTTCTTCTTTCTACCATTGATTTTTTTTTTTCTTTAGGATGCGGTGATCTCTGTGGCCCCATTGCTATGTGCCGGTCCCTCGACAGCTGGCCAAATGACACCTATTCCACCACTACTTCCTCTCCTCCTTCCCAAACTCCACCATGCCCCGTGTGGCACCAGTGGTGTCCATTTGTGGGTTCTTGCCTGCCCCTGAATCGCCCATGCCAACCAGGGTCATGCCCAAATTGCTCTGGGGTGGAGCCCCTGCCTCCTGGCACCGTACGGCCGCATTACAGCCTAGTGGGAGAGGTCTCGTTTATCCTGCCACCTGAAGTCTCCTCACACATATTGGTGAGAGAACTGTCTTCCAAAAGTCCAAAATTTGATTTAGGATTTGAGAATTTTCAACATTTTTTAAAAAGCCACTACTTAGGTTCTCATATTTAAACATGTTTTTTTTCTCAGGTTAAGGAGGAAATTGAAGATCTCTTAGTTGTCCCAGGTGATTTTATTGCCCTTCAACATGATGCTGGTTCCTCTAGGCTACTCGAGTGCTCTCCGGATCCCTCGTCACCATGGAGACAGAGCATTCTGGTCCAGAATAGATCTGATTGGCTGGACTCTAATGAAACTCTGGAGTTGATTGGAGATGGAAAGTGGGTGGATGAGCTTGTATGTGCGATTAGGGTGCTGTATGTTGGGCAGAACGATACTAAACTGCGAGGTCCCTTTCTCAAAGCTGGCCTACCCCAAACAGGTGACTACAGCCTGGAAGTGACGTCTGATGACCTTGATTTCCATGTTGCCACCTCCTGTTCAATTCATGTCATTCCCTCGCTGAACGTCACCTTGGTCTATCCAACCAGCCATAACGGAACGGTCTACTTCCTTCCTAACCATACTTGGGTTCTGGTCAAGGTTCGTTCTGAGCATAGTGTTGTGATCGGGTGGCAAGGAAACAACAAAACAGTCCCATTCCAAAGTTTTTGCCCAAAGGAACTGGAGTCCACAGTGATTGAATGCAAGACTGTCATGTCAAACAATGATACTCTCTATGCCTGGCTGGACCTTGAACTAGGCTCTACACCAGGGCATACCAAGGTGGTCCTACATGCCCAAAGTGAAGTAACTGAGTCGGATCTGGAAATTCAGGCGAGGGTGGAGGAGCCACTGCGAGGTCTTCATATTTATCCCCATCCTGCCCACAGGGTCCTAATGGAGACTGTAGTAGTAAGCACACTTTAAATCTCATCAGAATTATTTTAATCAATGACACAATATTATAATTATGATAGTTTCACATTTGCAAATTCTGTGTTTTCAGTTTTGTCTAATTTTAAAGCTCTCCACGCTCAATCACTACCTATAGTATCTACTTAATGTTTATGCTTATAATTGGTTTTAAGGTTGTCTTCATCTTTGGATCAGATGGTTATGGCCCTTTCATTTTTCATTCTCCTTCTTCAATCAGGACTTTCTCCTTTTGACATTTCTGTATTGTTGATAAGGTTCACATCTCTAATTATCTGTTTCCACTTTGTGTTGCCTTTTTTTTGTAATGTCTTGGAACATCTAAAAGGGCTGTCTTTGTCCTTGTCTCATATTATTTTTTTCTCTTTCAGAGTTATGAAGCATCTGTAGAAGGAGGAACCGACCCCTCGTTCAGATGGACAGTGGATGATAAACCATATTTCACCTATTACAACACTGTTCTTAACATTATCTACCAGAACGCTGCTGTCTATAAACTCACGGTGAGAATATGTCTGAATAATAACTTTAATGACATTTTAAAGGACAGTTCAAGCGGGCCCATTGAACACAAAAATTTCAGTTGCTTTTCGAAAATTCAGAAAGATTTTCGAAATACAGTCCCCTACATATGAACATTCAACTTACGAACTTATGAAGATACGAACATTTGTCTGTGCATGTTCAGTCGTGGAAGTTACTGTAGATCACATGTCCGGCGTGCTTTGTTCAGAATGCCTGGAAGCAAGCTTAAAAGCAGCGGCGACAAAGCTTGTACTGTTAAGAAGCACCCAGCAATAATGAGGGACGCAAAAGTGAAAATAATTAAAAGAATGGAGCGAGGTAAAAAGAAAACAGATGTTGCTTGTTCTTTTAACATGAATCTTTTATCCACCGGCACGATTCTAAAGAACAAGGACAAGATAAAAAGTGTTAGTTTTATACTGTGTATAGCCATTATCCTAGTACCTAGACAACGTTTTTTGCACAAATTGGACTTAAGAAGAGCTCTCGGAATGGAACTCGTTCATATGTTCGGGATTTACTGTATTTAAAGTGTTTTACATTTGTTTATTTCTATTCTTCCTTATTTTACAGTGGTGAAATTTTTACTGATCTGAAATTTCAGAAAGACTTCCTTTTTCTGTAAAGTTGAGCTAAGGTTTGTTTGGTTTCTTAGGTAACGGCTACCAACCACGTGAGCAACGTAACAGAGGATTTCAATGTGACTGTGGACAAAATGAACCCCATGAGCGAGATCACCGTTCGAGGCGTCTCTGATATTGTGACTCAGGGTGAACAGCTGTCTCTGTGTGCCTCGGTAGAGGTCGACATTTCAGTGGACGCCACTTTCCAGTTAGTTTTGTAATAATATATTCAAATAAAAAATTCACCAGTTATACTCATCACGGGCCTAATCATCTCTCATTGTTCTCTACATCTGCACCTGTTTCTTACTGATTAATTTTATAATGATAGATGAGGTCATTATGTAGCTTAACAAAAAAAAAATTCTAAAACTGCTTGGGTATAGTGACTAGACTGAAACAAACTGATAAAAACATGCCAAACCTGAGATCCAAAAAAAGTCCTTCGAAAAGCCTGCAGAACTATTCCTCATGGCTACATTAAAATACAAGAAAGTCTGGCTCTTTGGAGGCAAAATATGAAGAAGTTAGGGGGTCAGATCCATGCTTTAGGTTCCCCTTGTGCTACCCAAACAGCTCTGGCCTCTCGAGGCATGGACTCCACAAGACCTTTCAAGGTGTGCTGTTGTTTCTGCTACCAGAACATAAGTAGCGGATCCTTTAAGAACTGTAGGTTGCGGGGTCGGGCCTCATGGATCAGACTTGTTTGTCTAGCACCTCCTACATGCTCGATCAGATTGAGATTGTGGGAATTTGTAGGGGATATGAATAACTTTAAACTTGTTTCTTGCTTGGTCCCATACATGGCAGACTGTAGTGCACTAAGTGTTCTGCAACTTTTCTATCATATTCAGCATTAATTGGTGCATTTTTCAGCAATTTGTCCTTTGACATTGGCTTTTCTGTTGGATCGGACCAGACATTCTGGCCTTTGGTCCCCACAGACATAGATGAGTCTTGGGTGCCCATGATCTTGTCACCAATTCACTGGAATATAATTGATAATCAATGTTATTTAGTTCACCTGGTGGTGGTGTTATGACTGATTGGTGTGTATGTAACACACGTTTAATGCATGTAAGATTTAATCTTTTTATCTTCACCCTGTTTTTCATTTCTTTCCCTGACTACTTTGAGACACATCTGTGTTCTTTTATTAATTTTCTTTTTTTCATGTGTTCTATGACTTACTTTTTCATCTTTCTGTCAGAATCCTCACTGTTTTCCTACCGGCAAACTCTGCGACTAAGAGAAATAGAGATATTACATTCTGATTTTGAGTTCAGATCTCAGTAGTAGTTTAATGTCAGAGATGAAGACGATCAAAGAGAACTTTGGTTAAAAACCACTTTGCAGTTTTACTTCAAGTCCCATATCGTCAAGAGTGTGACCCATCTTCCTCTTCATATCTGTTTTTTTTTTTATCAAGGCTTTATGTTTAACTTCTCTAGTCCAAGCTTTACTTTTATACTTTTGTAAATTGACCAAGTCAAGCACAGATAATTTGGTAATTGCCTTCTTCTGTTCCTTCTGTGAGTTGGTTGTTTCTGACAATTTACTGTGTCTCAGATGGGTGTTCAGAGATGGAGATGAAATGGAGCATAACTTCACACCACCCTACGTTGCACACCGTCAGAGTCCTGACCCGTCAGCGCACCGGATTGTCCTGCAGCATGAAGTTAAATACACATACCAACAACCAGGTAAATAAATCAGTAAAACAAATGAAATACAACAGATGAGTTGATTGAGAATATTCCAGAAATCATGTGGCTATTTTGTACTCCATCAACTGTTTATCCTTTTCTTGCAGGAGAGTATAATTTAAGGGTGTCCGTCTTCAACCGCTATGAGAACAAAACCCACAAGCTCGATGTGTATGTCTTCAGCATTTTAACATCAGTGGAGATCAAAACTGAACCAGAGCTTCTGCAAGCTGAAAAGCCTGCTGCGTTTGAGGCTCATCCTTTGCCATCCCCCTATGGAATCATCTACACTTGGGATTTCGGTGACAACTCCAGTCTTCAGCAAGGACGTGAACGCAGGGTCTATCATGCCTATGCGCAAAGTGGCACCTATACCGTCTGTGTGAATGTTAACAACACCGTTAGTAGTAAAGACAACTGCAAAGTAATCATGGTATATGAAGATGTTGATGGTTTGGAGGTTAGGGCATCCACTCCTACAGAGTTCAACACCCCTACGGTCATCGTGGCTACTTTGGAAGCAGGCAATAATGTCAGCTGGACTTTTTCCATGGGCGACGGAAATGTCCTTATGTGTACAGAACCACTGGTGGAGCACACTTACTTCAAAGACGGAAACTACACAGTCAATGTAACAGCAACTAATGCGATCAGCTCAAAATGGGAATCCATACATGTTCAGGTGTTCGTGCTGCAGGTGCTATGGATGGAGCCTGTTGGGTGTGTGCAGGAAAAAACGGATATTCACTTCCATGCTCTTGTATCAGGAAATGCATCCTCTCATCAGTATATGTGGAGTTTCGGCGATGGGACCGCTAATGAAACTCGATACGGAACCCCTACTATAACACATTCATACCAAGGTAGTGGGAATTACCATCTTTCTCTCCTCATGTCAAGCAGTGTGAACAAAGCAAATTTTTTCAATTGGATCTGCGTCCAGCCTGAAGTCTCCAATGTGACTCTTGAACCCTCCAGCAGATTTATCACACTTGGAGAGGAAAGTCTTTTTACCGTAACCACTTTTCCAGAATTTGACTACACTTACTTGTGGGATTTTGGGATCAGTGACTCAAATAGTCCTATTCCAGGTCATGACAGGATGGCTTTTACTTACAAAAGTCCAGGCCTGTATTTAATAACTGTAACAGTCCAAAACAACATTTCCCACAGCATTAGCACAGTCCAAATTGAAGTACAGCAACCTGTGGGCTATCTGTTGATAACGCATAATGGAACAAAGGGTAACAACCTGGCCTTGAGGCAGGATTACATGTTCATATCCTACTCTGACTCAGATAATGTTGACTACAGTTGGGACTTTGGGGATGGAGCAGTCCTTGCAGGGCACAATGTGACACATGCATACAATTCCTCTGGGATCTTTGACATCTGCGTTCTGGGTAAGAATGACGTGAGCGAAAATAAAAGCCAAATTTCTGTTACAGTTTTAGCCCCGATTAAGGGACTTTCAGTCAATGCCAGCCTTGTCAATGTTCCTTTGAACGCAACCGTCCACTTTGAGACGCACCTTGATCAAGGAGATGATGTGCGTTACTCGTGGATCCTTTGTGACCGCTGTACCTCCATTCCAGGCACACACCCTATGTTCTACACATTTCGCTCGGTTGGGATGTTTAACGTAATCGTAACTGCTGAAAATGACATCAGTATTGCTCAGGCTAGCATTTATATATTTGTACAACGGGAGCTGGAAGGCTTACAGATAGTGTCTGATGAGCTTGGAGAAAGTTGCTGGTTTGCCACCAACCGCATCCTGCACTTGCAGGCTGTGCTAAAAGATGGCACTAACATGTCTTTCAGCTGGAACCTTCTGAGAGAATCTGAAAATACAGTTGCCCTCAATCTCACCGGCAAGAACATAGAACTCAGTTATTCCACACCTGGACCCTGTGAAGTCATCCTAAAGGCCACCAACTTGCTTGGTCATCTAGCTGTTAACCGCACTATTGAGTTCCTTGATCCTGTTGGAATGCTTGTTTTGGAGGCTTCCCCAAACCCTACAGCCATCAACACTATAACCAACATGACAGTGACTGCAAATACAGGGAGTGATCTGCAGTATAAATGGCGGATAGATGGTGAACCTTTGCAATTTTGTGAGTCTTCCATCAGGTATTCATTTGACACTCCAGGGCTGAAAACAGTAGGTGTGGAGGTTTCAAATCGTGTCAGCAAGGAAATGGCTTCAGTACTGATCAACATCCAAGAACCTGTTTCTGGTGTTTCCTTCACCACAACCAATGTCACAGAGCAGAACTTTATAGCCTCTGGAGTCAACGTATCTCTCACTGGCCATGTCCAAACTGGATCTAATATTTTGTGGACGTGGCTTTTGCCAAATCATGCCAAATCAAGTCAACAGGCCACTTACTACATATTTTCGTCCCCGGGAACCTTCACGGTCACTTTGAATGTCTCAAATGAAATCAGTAGTGAGGTCTTAGCTCGTGACTTTACTGTGCAAGACAGAATTCAGGGGCTTGAGTTCAAGGCCAGCAAGAAGAATGCTGCAGTTGGTGAGAATGTAGAGTTTACCATCTCTGTCGCATCTGGCACCTCGGTTAGCTATACATTGAGCATCAGCGGCGATGCAACCGTCTATCCCAACCTTACCTATGTACACCAGTTCAGCAGAGTAGACAACTACTATGTAAACCTGACTGCCTGGAATCAAATTAGCTCGGAGAGGAGGAACCTGCATATCTGTGTCTTGGAACCCATTACCAAACTTACCATCCTGGACTGCTGTGAAGAAGCTATACCTGTGGGTGTGCCCAAAACATTTGAGGCTCACATACAGACCGGCAACCCTGTGACATACCTGTGGACCTTTGATCTTCATCATGGAGCCAAAACAACCAAGTTGGATTCAAAAGCTACATATGTACCTGAGGAGCCAGGTGTTCTGACCATCAGCGTGAGTGCCTTTAATGCACTTAACATTCAGAATGAAACCAAGAACATTCTCGTACAGAATATCCTTAGATCAGCCAACTTAGAGGCTAAACCCCAGGACACCTTTATTAACAAGACAGTAATATTTCAAGCAAGTCCTATCTCACAGCGCTCTCAGATACCAATGGGATTCAGCTCTCTCAGATACCAATGGGACTTTGGAGATGGAAGTCCTGACTTGCTTTCCAATACGTCTGTTGTGAGTCATGTATATTCTTTGCCTGGACACTACACTGCAAAAGTCAATGTCAGCAACCTGGTTAGCTGGGTGACTGCTTTCTTTGAGGTAAACATACGTGTGTTAGAGTGCATCGAACCAGAAGTCCAGGTGGTTCAAGCTCCGAAGTTAGCCATCTGGCGTTCCAAACCAGCGTTAGTTGAAGCAAAAGTGGATCTCAAAGGCTGTGTTCGCTATGGTGCAGAGTATCTCTGGAAGATCTTCTCAGTTTCTAACTGCCAGGAATTCGAAAACCACTTGACTCCGCCACAAGTCTATCTTCCCGCAGAAGTTGATGTCCGGAAGCTGCAACTGTCAATACCCAAGATGAAACTTCATGCCAAAAATTACACTTTGATCTTTTCCCTGTCATACAAAGGAATTCCCTTGGAAAAAGCTGCCTGTCTTCAGCTGTCGGTGATGTCCGCCAAATTGGTACCAATCATTGAGGGTGGAACGTATCGTGTGTGGTCAAAAACGCAGGACCTGCAACTAAATGCAAATCAATCCTATGATCCCAACGAAGACTTAGAAAGTCAGACCCTCCTCAGTTATCACTGGGAATGCATCAATACTTCTAAGGTAAGAGTTATCACCTGTTTTCCATGAATAACTTTAAGATATAGTATGAGGTCATTTTGGGAAAGCAAAATAAATGCAGTTTGACATGTTACTGATATTTGCAATTTGATATATAAATAAAAACTGAAGGACATGCTTTTATTTGACAATAATTAACTACAGACTGGTAACAGTAACTTGAAAAAAGGTGCAAAACACCTACCACTGAGCCACCAGTGACCTTTTCTGACTATTCTCAGTAACAAGTGTTTTTCTTATTTCCACACAGCCATTTAGTCCCAATCCCTCCCTCAGTTCTTATCACATTTTGTGTGTATGGAAATGCTCTTACTTTTACTATTAAACCAATAGTAGCTCTGGTTTCTACTGTCAGTTTTTTTTTTACCATGCATTATGAAGTGTTTAAGTGATCTCCATTCATAATTTCTTTTTTGAACACACTTCTTTCACACCGTTACACGTTTTAATAATGTGTTTTATTGAAAAACATTGACGTATGCTTTTGAATGGAAAATCACAATGTACAAAAATCTAATTGAAATTGATAGCCTGTTTAAAGTCTTACACTCGGGGCACAGCCTAGTTGGTGAGTGTGGATACCCAGCAGTGGATAAAGAGTGCAGATACTTGCCTAGTAAAATCACTGGAAAAGATAATTAAAAGAGATGATTTATTTTCATTTTCCTCCTTTTTTTCGACTCCTGACACGGCCACAAAGAGATTTTCTGCTCCTTCTTGGCATGTAATTTTCCCAACCTTTGCCTTTCTGCATACATATAAAAAAATAAATAATAATAAAAAAGATTACTGTGGCGTGCGCTCTCCTTTCCTGGCAGAGACTCGGGCAGTGGGGATTTTTTGGACGCTCCAGTTTAACATCTAAACATTTTGGAATGCTGGAAAATGCCAGTCAGATGGAGAAAGTGGATTTATACTTACTAGCAAGAACTATATAGAAAAAATATAGAAAGGTAGTTTCTTCTTTTGAACATGCCTTTACTGAAAATTATTATTTTAAAGTTAAATGTCAATGATGGAAAAAAAAGAGACTAAACGAAGTTAACCTTAGGTAACTGAATCAATTCCCCAGACTTGGTTTCATTGAAGAAAATATGCAATGTCTACAGGGTCAGCCTGAATCATGTATCAGAGCAGATGTTTGAAATTAAACACATGAAAGTAAACAGTAAAATGAAAATAAGAAAAAGAAATGATTTCATAGTAGCTTCTTTGTACGGATAAAGGAGGCGGCTGTCTGAGAGCCACAGAGACAAAACAGGAAACGGCACTGCGATAAGGATGCCCTGTAAAAGTTTCTTAGGTAGAAGGTGCACCAGGAAGAGTTTGTGTGGCTTTGTGTCAGGGCAAAAGGTCAGGGTTAGCTTATATTCATTTAGCGATTTCCTGCTTAAAAAATGGATGTAAGAAAACTTTTTATCTGCACTCCAATTATATTAAAACGTATGTCGGCTCATGACGTGATTTGCACGAAAGAACTATGAGTATGGAACGGAAAACATCCTCAATCGCAGAGACCGAGAGAAAGTTCAAAAGTCAGCAGCTGGAAAATTCATCAAAGTTCTGAGATTCTTAAGAGCCAGTATTTAATATATTTTAAGGAAAAAGATTCAATAATTAACAGTCCTCGTTACAGTGAGACGCTTATTGAGGAGCTGATGTCTAAACTTCAGATTAATCTTGATTGATCTTGCATGATGATGCACATGCACACACTTCTGTCCACACTGTCGGCACTCTCTGCAAAAACTTGGTTTTGAAGGTTTAAAGCATCCTCCCTATAGTCCTGATCACGCTCCATCAGACTTTCATCTGTTTGGTCCCCTGAAAGCAGCCCTACGAGGACGAAGATTCACTACTGATGAAGAAGTGAAGACAGCAGTGCAATCGTGGCTCGCAGCTCAGCCTAGGACATTTTTTAATGATGGAATACGGAAGCTTGTTGACAGACAAAGTGCACTGAAAAGCAAGGAGATTATATCGAAAAATTATGTATTTGTCTTTTATAAAAGTTAATTAAAATAAATTCTACAGCTGCAGTGAGGATGAATTTTGATTCTTGTGTCTACTGTATATAATTGATAGATTCAATATGATTTCAATGTTTACAACTATTAAAAACGACCCCGCCCTTTCATTTCCATTTCTCTTAGGGAGCGTCACACTGCTCTACTCTGAACTTCCGCCTGGGTCCGAAAGCTCTGGTCATCTCTGGATCCGAGCTGGATGTGGACGTCGAGTACACCTTCCGTCTGACCGTCAGCAAAGACCGCATGTCTCCAGAATCCACCACGCAGAAGGTTAGTGCTGATCATCTTAAAAGAACAACAGACTGTCATTTGTCACACACTATGTGGGTTTGCGAGTTTAATTATATCCCCTCGCAGCAATCGTTCTCACTGTGTGAGTCATCGGCATAATCCGCTGGAGGCTTAATAGAACCCGAGTCACAGGTGCGTCATGATTCGGTGGCCTCGTTTAGTGAGACGACTAAAAGCCTAGACAAGTGGGACCGCCTCCTTTTGGCACTCCATTAGCATCCATCAGAAATGAGAGATAGTGGTTAAGAAGCTCTATTGATGGTACCTTTTGTTATAGCGTGACGCTAATTGCCTCGGAGGTCAAAGCTAAAATGGGTTTGTCTCTCACACACACTCTTTGCCTCACAAGCTTACAGTCATTCCTCTTTGAATTTATGAATCTCTTTCTCACTCATCAGTTTTTTCTTTAACTATTCATAGAGAAGACACAAAAATGCACTCATTTGTATTTCGAGACACACACAGATGATGTTTTTTTTTTTTTTTTTTCGAACTCGATGCATGACCTGCATGACCTTGGTCTCACTTTTCTACAGAGTTCGAAAAAGGCCATAATGCCTAGAGGCTGTTATTTTGCTGTTATGTTTTGTTATGTTGGTGACGGGTCAGAGAGAACATGGGAGAGAAAGACAAAATTATGGGATTTCCAAAAAAATGAAAAGGTCACATATGAAAGCTAGGCTAGGGGTGGGCATGGGATGATTTCATGTAAAATAAAGTCGCTTGTAGTCACATGTAGGTTAGGTTAATTAGCGTTCCCAAATTGCCTGTTGTGTGTGAATGAGTGTGTTTGTGTGTGTGCCCTGTGATGGATTGGCACGCTGTCCAAGATGTACCCTGCACTGTGCCCTAAGTCTCCTGGGATGGGCTCCAGGTCCCCGCGACCCTGAATACAGGATAAAGCGGTGTAGAAGATGAGTGAGAGTGAGTGAGTAAATTCGCTCAGGTGGAGAAGAGGTCCATCATGAGGATTTGGATATTGTGGTATTACTATTGTTTTTTTTTATTTTATTGTTTTTTTATTATACAGTATCACCTCGCCATACGGATTTAATCCGTCCCGGAGGAGTTCCTAAGGTGAAATTTCGTATTGTGAAACACATTTTCCCGTAGGAAATCGTGTAAATGCAGCCAAAAATATGACCAATATAACCAATTTCCAACACTACAATCACATTTTTATAAATAAAACCAATCAAAACATTCAGAAAACACACGTAAATGAAGTAAAATATAAAAATAAATAGACGCCAAACCTCACTTAACCTTAATTTATGATTCCTTTTGGCAGCGTCTCCGTTTTCTTCTTGCTACCATCCTTGATAACATTCTTGTGACGCATGGTGCTATTCTTTAATAGATATAAATAATGGGTAAAATTTTTTAAAAACATTTAAAAATAACATGTAAACATACCGTTTGGCTTTTCACTGATGCAAACAAGTTTTGAACGGCTCCCAGATGTACGCGAAACTTAGCTGGGATTCAGTTCGGCTCAGTTTGTTTACTCGTGTATTGAAATGTTTTTGTTTTTGTTTTTTTTGCAAAATTTCAGTTTTTAAGGTGAAAATGTATGATGTTCGTATTCCGTGATAAATGTCATGGCTCTCCCTGTCACCTTAGCCACATGTTTTTTCTGTGTCCTGAGCTGGAAGGTTTCTGGACA
>JAQMYJ010000010.1:4507791-4518291 GCA_030014305.1 Clarias laeviceps
GAGCTGGAAACTCACGCGCCTTAACAGCCCCCCTCCTCTCAGGTGCCAAAACAAACACACTCACTCTCTGCCTTACACAGACACACACACACACACAAACGTACACAAACACACACGCACACTCTGAAACTCTGCAAGCACTAAGACCCAGCAGGAGAGACGATAGGTAATCGTCTCCCCTGCTGGGTCTTAGTGCTTGCAGAGTTTCTGAGTGTGTGTGTGTGTATTCACCCAGCAGGGGAGACGATTACCTACAATTCTGCAGCGCAAGAGAGAAAAAAAATGTTGGCTCAGTTGTGATGACATGACGCTCGGTGTCAAAACAAGAAGCGCATGCGTGATACATGATACTCTGTGCTCGTAAACCAAGACAACGCTCGTTTTTTCAAGTCAAGATTTATTAAAAATCTTTGCTCGTCTTGCGGAACACACGTAAACCGCGTTACTCGTAATCCGAGGTTCCACTGTATATATATATATACATACTGCCACATTGAGCAGATTGACTTTGCATTGTATCTCTATTTAAACTTGCAGAGTCTTGGCTCAGTGACAGTGATGATGATGATGATGATGATGGTGGGTGTGTTTTCTGTATAGGGTTTCCTCCTCTACATGTTCTTCTTGCTGGTCGTTCTGCTGCTGAACTACGCCGACTCGACCAAAGACACTCACCAACGGAGACTGCACACTCAGCTGAAAAACCACTTACAAACGCAGCACTTCAACAACATCAGCAGGTATTTACGCATGAAATAATGCACACAAACCTTGTTTAAAATTTTCTGACAGCCATGTGCATGAGGAGTTAAATTTTTTTGTTGTTTTGGAAGCTTGTGTGACTGTGAAACATGTAAAATACAATAACGCTCCTAAGATAGGCAAAAAATGTGATTGGTTCAAACTGGGGATAAACTTCCTGACATAAAGGAGATGTGATTGATTTTGTAGTCCACTAATAAAATCAAACAAGAATGTCACGTGAAGCTAAAAACAAAACCAAAGTTTAAAATGTACACTATTTAAGGACGTTCTATTTCCACCTGACCTCACTGTCATACTTCTATGTCTAGACGAGAGGACGTTTGGGTGTGGCTGTCGGATTTCCTGTTGCCACGGTTGCTAGATGGCTCTGCCCTTATGGAGGGGACGGGAAGTGTGCTGCTGGGGAAGCCCCGCCTTCGACAGCAGAGATCCCAACCAGGTGAGCGAGAGAGAGAGAGAGAGAGACAGACAGAGAAAAGAGAGAGTGAAGTAAGATAGTCCTTAAGGACTTTATTGCCTTTGTAATGTATTTTTACTGGAGCTTCAAAGGAAAACCTGCCTCTATTATATAAAATACATCAGAACCGCTGCTTCTTTGGAGCTTAATAAGGGTTCATTTTAATCACACATTGCGGGAGATTTGATACACACTTTTGTCATACCTTCATTGTGAGGATCTTGTCACTGATAATTATCAATGTACATAGCTAATCTTATGCTATCTTTAATCTCAACAAATAAAAGTAAATATTTTGGCTTTTTATATTTATTTTACATACAGTTTGTTGTAAAACAACTTTTAGGTTTTTAGCTGTTTTCTTTGTGGGGACCAGAGTAATGTCAAATGGTCAGAAGAGTAAGATGTTACTATTTGATTCCTACAATAATATAAAAAAGTGGATATGAAAATGGGTAAAAAAAAAGGAAAAAATGGGTAAATGATTGTTTTCAGTGATAAATGTTATAAATGCTATTTTTGTCTTCATTCCTGCAAATTATGTTCCTCAAACGCACAAGATCTATAAACGCTTTTTCCCAAATTGAGATATATCCTTGTTTTAGAAGCTTTGCATTCCATAGGGTTAGTTTGACAGTGCATTATTCCAAGTGTTGCAATGAAAATGTCCACATGATCAATCTCAGTCTTTTTTTTGGCCAAACACACCAATGAGCAAACGCATTTTAGATCAAAACACATGTAAACACATCCAAATTGTCGACAATTTCTTTCTTCTTTTCTGACATGTAATAAGTGACGTAGAGCAAAACAGCAGCTGTGAATGAACTAAATGTGTTCTGTGGACTCTGTTACTGCAATTGCAGTTTCCTCAGCAGTCATGGACTTCTATGATAGTCGTCAAGTGCCAGCGACACACTACAAAAACACAAAATTTGCTATATTTTTAAATTAAAAGCATTAACCAGAGTATTCTTATATTTATCCTATATTGCATAGTTACATTGCCACAAATGCAGCTACAGGCTGATGTAGCATTGTGACAAAACTATGGGAGATGGAGAGTTTAGCAAAATCAATTTTTTTTATTTGGGCTTTTGACCTCCTTGTGACTCTGAGCAATCAGGCACAAAATATTCACTAATACTTTGTAACACTTCTTGCATCTTTTGCAAAAACTCAGCATGGCAGAATGACTACAAATTTATCTACAGTAAATTTTTTTGTAGAAAAATATTTCTCTACAAAAAATAACTATTTGACTATAATCACTATAACAGAAATAAAAACACTGCATTCACTGGTGTATGTGCAACTTCTTTTCATTAAGTGTGTACACGGGGAGCCGAAAATCTTTTTTTGCATTATGGGTATAGAGTGTGTGCGAGAAGCAGAAGTGAATAAGGTAATTGCCAGTGTGGCAAAAAGATTTAGGAGCTGAAATTGAGTTTTGCCCCTGAAAAGATAAACAAGCACAAGCATAAACTTATTTAATACCAAGTCTGACTTGGTGACCAGTTTAACTATTGGGTTTCCCCCTCTCTACTTCAGATTGTCCTACAAGTGGCTACTTTCCAGCAGCTTCCTGGTTTGGGTGTGGCCCAGTGGGGTGGGTGGAGTCAGGTTCAGAGCTGTCAATGAACTGGAGCCAAAGTGTGTCTCAGAGCAACAGGTACGAGTGTACGCACACACTCACTGTCCTCAGCTCGGGTGTGTAATTATGCTAATGTTTTTGTCTTATGGGTGTGTGTGTGTGTGTGTGTGTGTGTGTGTGTGTAGAGCATGGCACTGGGGTCAGGTGTCCGTGTACAACAGTGGTGGGTTTGTACAGGAACTCAGCAGGAAGATGGAAGAATCTAGAGTTCTCATAGAACAACTACACGAACACCAGTGGCTGGATCCACTGTAAGTGTGTATATGTGAGCTCAAAGAGACGAGGGTGCAATACATTAATACAAATGTTGAGAACAAACTGTATGTGTATGTATATATGTATGATTTCAGGACGAGGGCTCTGTTCGTGGAGTTCTCTCTCTATAACACAAACACAGACCTGCTGGGCATCTTCTCCTTCCTGCTGGAGTTCCCCGTCTCTGAGCGCACGCAGTCCAGCATTGACCTAAAGACCTGCAGCCTGCAGACCCTACAGCGTGGCCTGGACCTCTCGCTGTTCCTCACGGTAATTTTCAATTGCTTTCTTTCCACTGTTCCTCATACTAAAGCCCAGAATGAATTTATGAAATGATAAGTTGTGGGAGTCTATGGCAAGATCGTGGCTTCCCGAGGTGTGGCAGGGGTGGCCTGTAGTCATTCGCATCTTGCTGGCATGGGTTAAGAATTTTTTTTGGGACACGTTAAAGCTTTTTGTGAGTCGTAGGTCTGAGTAATGTTTTTGTAGCCCTATTCGTAGTTGTCAGTAGCTGTAGCGACACTGTCACAAAGCTTTGTCATCACCGTGATGGTAAACAAGTCCACACCACAGTACAGCCCCAGAAGTCTTGTGTCTCGTGGACTCTATGCACCAAGGAGCCAAAGCTTTCCTGGTGCCACAAAGGGAACATACACAACATTGGGCATGTTTTCATGTTATTGCTGATCGGTGTAAAATACCACCAGTAGCACTTTTGTTGGGTATTGCAGGTCTTTCCATAGGGAAAGATCTATAGACCTTCAGAGCACACAGATCTAATCTGGGTTATCTGTGGCTGTACCTTACCAAATCATTATTTGACTTTGCATAGCGCCATTGTACAGTATTTCTGCGCCCTATCTAATGACATCAGAGCATGTGGTAGCCATGGCAAGTAACAGATTTGAAAATTTGGTGATCAGTGGCAAAAATTGTGGAACTGGGCTTAACAGTCTTTTCAGGTCTCCCTTAAGTCCCCACCTCACTTTTCTTCCTTGTGGTAACTGTCAGTCACCATCTTCTCCCTGATTCTTCAATGTGTACCCACCAATTACAGTCTCATATCTGCTCCCATGTGCTTACCATAACTACCATTTACCTTCTCCTGTGTTTCTCATATTAACTGTTAACTTCTGCCTCTCTGCTGTTCCCTAACAGTTACCTTCAATTACCATCAACCGTACCTTTGGTTCTTTAGAGTGACAATCAATATTTGTTCCCCCTTTCCTTACTCTAACCACCAAATACTGTCTGTCCCTATGTTCCTCACAGAACTCTCTACTGTTTCTCCATCTTCTCCACATATACTAATGCTCCATTCCTCTGTTTCTTTCCCTCTTGTAGCTCATCCTGATGATCTTGATTGTTTACTTCTCTGTGCGAGAGGGTGTGTCTACCCTCAGGCAGGGGTGGGGCTACTTCCTGCGAGTGTGGAATCTGGTGGGTTTAGTCACTCTTCTACTGGCGGTCTGTGTCTCCGCCCTCCACTTTAGTCGCTCTGCCCTTGCCTCTCACCTTTGGGCATCGCTACTTCATCAGCAGGAATCATTCATTAACTTCTTTCCCCTGGGGCAACAAAGCCAGGTTCTGATTCAGCTCAACGCCATGCTGCTCTTCCTCTTGGTGCTGAAGGTAAGAACTCCACCCAGGCACTACAACACACGAGGGATTTGAGCATCTACATAGGTGCCTCTGAAGTGGAAAACAGTTAATTAAAGCTTTGCTTTTCCCATTGCCGTATCCTCTTTTCTACAGGCGGCTCATCAGCTCCGGTTTCTAAGGGAGTGGGCTGTATTTGGCAGGACTTTGAGGAGATCAGTGAGGGAGATTGTTAGTGTTGCACTCACATTGCTCTTGCTGCTGCTGGCTTATTCACACACGGGATACCTTGTGAGTATAAACACACACATGCACAAATACTCAAAGACAAACATATGCATATATTGACGAAATACTGGAACTAAACCATTCACACAAAGGAAATTTAAAGAAGGTTCACAAACCTCAACTGAAACTAAACTGTTGTGATTATTTGTAAAGTCAGTAAGCAAAAAGCAACATTCTGGCTCCCAAGTGGCACAGTACAGTAGAATATATCATCCAGAGAGTGTGAGTTCAGTTCCCTGGTGATGATCGCACCTGTAGCTGGGATCGCATCTATAGCAAAAATAGCCAATCTTGGGCAATAGCTAATCATGGCTATAATGTCAGTGGCATTACATGTCTTGGAAGAAGAAAATCATGCTCACCCCACAAAAAATAAAAATAAAATAAATGAATTAAATAATATAATTAAATAAAAACAATTCAGAATCACATTCATTATTTCATATAGGCTACAGTTTTTGGTCCTAATTCTGTTGGTATAAGTACACCAGGGTTTGTTGGAAATTAGTTAAATGTGTTTATGCACGTTCCCATGGGGAGTAGGCTTTTAATATTTTTCTATGATAACAAGAACGAATACATGACATAAACGTCCTTTATTTTCAAACACCTGTTTCAAATACCATACATTTATGCTTGTATGAATTACAAAAAAATAAAGTCAATATCTCTAAAAAATCTTTTCCAAAATTACCACCTTTCATTCAATCCCTTTCTCTCTGACTCATCAAATGGCTTTAATGGATGTGCTCACGTCTTCGAGAAATAAAGAAGTCTGACGTTCCCAAGCAATTACTCTTACTTTCATGCACTCATCTGCTCTGTGCCGATTGTATTTTTTATTACCTTCTGCTGTTTTTCTATTCACTTCAGATTGTGTTTCTCTAGGAGTACTGACTGGCAAAATTTTTTCTTTGCTTTTTCCTCCTAGCTTTTTCATACCATTATACAGGGGTATGGGACGGTTGGGTCTGCATGCCTGTCATTGCTGGGCTCGGGAGTGCGTGGTCTGTGGTCATGGCGAGCAAACCAAGGCTCCTATCCCTGCTCCACTTCCTGTTACGTGTTTCATGTCAGCTTTGCGGCACTGCGTCTTGTGCTACTTTGGATGGTAACTTCTGTGTTGCTAAGGAACTATCGCAGAGTCCGTGCAGAGCTCTACCGGCCGGCGGTAGACCTCCAGGACTACGAGATGGTGGAACTCTTCCTACGACGACTTAAGATGTGGATGGGCCTAAGCCGCACTAAGGAGGTGGGTAGAAATATTTGGATAAGTCAGCAGTATGGGATGTTTACTATGTTATGTAACATACGAGTTATGTTATGGCCTCATAAAATAGGGACAAGTTGAGGTATAAAAAGGTACAGGATATGTTGTCCTAGAAATCTGATATCAAATATTTGCAGCAAATACTGTAATGGTTATAATAAACTGCAGCATATATTAGCTTTGTTCTTTGCTTTGTTCCTTCTTTCATATAGTTCCGTCATAAAGTGCGTTTTGAAGGTATGGAACTCCCACCATCCCGGTCTTCATCTACCAGTGACTGTAAATCCCTTTGTCTCCCACCTCTGGATGCCCCTGAAGCACCACCGACTCCTGACAGTGTTGACTGTGGCTCAGAGGCTTCCTGGCATCCTACGTCCAGTAGCCCATGCAGTCTAGCTGACACTCCGAGTCTTGGTTTAGGCCTGACCTTAAGCATGGGGGTGGTAGCTGGAGGTCAAGCCTGGAGAGAACGAGCAGAAACTGAGGCCACTCTTCGAAGGGTCTTGCCAGCCTTTGACACACTGCTCCTGCACCTAGACAGGGTCAACCGAGCCACAGAGGAACTGTATCGCACTGAGTGCCGGCTGGAAAAAGTCCAAAGGAAGAGTCAGAAAAGGAGCCGTGGAGTACGTCACAATGGTGATCCAGACTCTGCAGGACAGAGGAGACATAATGGGTCATGCAGACGCTCCCACTCAGTGGAGAAGTGTCTCCACAAAGTTGAGAAAGATGGAAAGTTGGACAAGTCTCGCCATAAGAGTGAGAAAGGTTTTCACAAAACTGACAGAGGATCCCACAAAAAAGATCGCCGTGCATATGAGACAAGTCCTCAAGGAGACTTGCTACCAAAGGAATCAAGTCTTCAGAGGACGGATATGAGTCCACAAGTAACTCCTGATAAGGTTGAAGCACATGTCAGTAAGACTGAAACAAATGCTCCCAAGGTGGATTCAAGTCCCATTAGGGTAGAGGAAAGTGTTGTTAAGATAGAAGCAAGTGCCGTTGTGATGGATACAAATGCAAGTTCGGCGGAGGCAAGGTCCAACAGGACTTCCAAAGGTTCTCGTAAGGGCGCGTCAAGCCGTAAGAAGGTTACACCAATCATTCCAAGAGATGCTGAGACTGTTGGCTGTGCCAATAAACCAGTTCTTTCTGAAACACAGGCGGCCACTCCAATCACTGCTCCATCTACTGCCCCTTCTTCTGCCCCTAGTTCTGCAATCGCAACCCCTGTCCCAATCCCTCGAGCCCTTGAATGGAAGCCACCTAGTTATACTGATGGTCTCCCATCCAGCCTTTTTCAACATCCAGCGCACACCACCACCATGCCGACACGCAAACGTAAGCACAAACCCCCACCTCTGAAAAACAAGATCCATCCCAACACGGACAGGCCTATCTCAGGACACGTCAAACCTTAAGAACCAGAGGCTTCCACTTGCTGGACTTTTGGAATTAGACTGAAGTCAGGTAAAGAGACAACAAATGGTGACTATTGACTATAAGTTGTGTCTTCACAGTTATTTGTTATGGTAAGAGAGGGTCTTGGTGACAGCAGGTTTTGTTGCCAGTCCTTAAAGAAAAGTTGAAACAAAGAGCAGCTTAAAAGTGGAAATAAGAAACGTATCACAGGTTTTACCCCAGAGCGGTACAGTTTGGCCAAAGTCAAAAATGGTACAGACTTGGTGCGCGTTAGCATTAGCAATAAGGTGCTGGTCGCCCGTTAGATTTTGCCTCACAAGTACCCACCCTTTCTTCACCTTGAATGACCTCAACTAGCCCATGGCCCCGGCGGTCACAGAGGGTTGACTCGACAAAAGCACACCTTGTGCTGTCTTAGCAAGAAGTTCACAGGAAGTGATGTCATGTAAGTCTGTCACAAAATGGCAGCGTCGTAGTGAGTTTTTGCGTTACGTTTGTTTCCATGTATTATATAATGTTTTTGTATACGTAATGTTTGAGTAATAATTTTTGATGCATCAAAGAAGGAAGCTACACATACACACACACAAACACACTAACATATCAGCATTAAGCACATAGAGCTACAGTATGCTTGCAGGTACTTACACATAATGCATGTCGTTTATTCTGCACATGTATGTCAAACACAGGCTAATCACGTTACACCGAGGAATTCCACAATTCACATTTCTGTACAGGTTGTGAGGATGCTAGCATGCTAGCATAGTAGCAAGGCTTGTTATTCGAAGTAAGCAGCTGTTATAATTGAGTTTTAAATGGAACAAGCGATTGGGAGGAACGCAAATAGAAAGAGTGAGAGTTGAGAGAAAATTTTAACAAACGTTAAGGAGTAGGACGGAACAGAAAAACAGACAATGGACATTTTTTTAGCTTGGTGAAGAACTGAAAAAAGAAAAGTAGAAAGAATACAAAGCAATGCAAGAGAAAGAAACAGGTTAAAAAAGGTTCAGGTTTTTTTTTTGTTGCTATTTTTACTTTATAACTAGCGAAAACAAAGAACTAGAAGACATGCTAATGGGTTATTAATTGTAAAGTTTGTTACTTTTTTGCTTTTTTTGTCATTTTATTGTGGCTTTTGAAACAATGTCTTTTAATATTATTTAAAAAGCACTTTGTATCGGCGTACGTACATGATCGCTTCGGAAAGTGAATGTCAGTGGATTTTTGTTTTTTTTGTCTTTTTAAAGTTAATAAGCTTGGTACGAAATCAAATAAGAGATAGCTTTGAGAACATTACTCTTCGTATCGATTCGCTTGCTACTCATTTTAGCATCCAGAGATTTATTTTGATTAAAACAAAAGTACTTTTATACCTAGCACTTTATTTCCAACGCAAGGTATTTCATGCTACGGCGTATTTAATGATTAATTTGTAGAACTTCTAAACTTTTTTTTGGAACCATCCGCAAGTTTTTTATGTCAGGATCTGCTTGTTTTTAACTATGTTTTCTAAAACGTTCTAACAGTTTTACCCATAAACGTCTTGTTTACCATGGTGATGCTCAGGGACCCTTTAAACAGCACCAAGCCAGCATAATGCCTTTATTTTTATTTTTTTTTTGTTTTTGTATGTCATGCGCTTGTTTGTCTACTTAGTTGGATGTGTGATGTGTGTTGTTGAATGTCTGAAATCTTAACAAGCAAAACAAGATCAGACTTACTGTACACAGTGCTAATTTCATGCTTTTCACTCCTTTCCAGTCTTCAGGTAGTGTGTGTTTGTACATATTGACATTCCCTAATGTAAATACTGAGTAAACAAAAAAAATCATTTCCAGTTTTTTTTTTTCTTCAAGATAACCTGCACTGATGTTTTATTGTTAAACAGTGGATACCGTATTGCAAAGATTTATTATACATTTTTTTTCTCCCCACTTTGGTTTCATGGTCCAGGTGCCTCTAATGAAATATACTGTATATATAATTTTGACACTAATGAAGTTTAGTCGCTTTGGCTTCTTAGGTCGTGTTTATGAAATCATCCGGTGCTTTATACTTTAATATTTAAAATAAAAATGATTTCCATTTACATATTTGAAGTGCCAAAGTCAGTTTGCATGTTTTTTGTCGGGTTTTTTTCTGTGAGTATTTGTTAAATGTTAAAAGAAATTTTGCTCATGGCAGGACTTGTGGCTGTTTTTTTTTATATTTTTATTTTTTTTATGTTATGCAGTGTATTCTGTCTGTAGCACTTCGGCTAAAATGCTTTTGCACTTGACAAAGTCAAATAAAGAGTTTGACAGCTTGACCAAGTCCATTTTTTTTTTAAAGACCCACAGTTCTAAGTGAGCTCTGGGGATTTTATCATTTTAGTAAAATCACAATGTTAAAATTTTATTTATTTTGGAATTGTTGTTGGAATTGTTTTTAATGTTTGTCCACTTTAACGCAATGTGTGTTTAAATTTGTGTATAATTAATGTACAGGTAGTCCCCGACTAATGGACTGCAGTTCTACGAACATTTGTAGATCCAAACATATCGCGGAAGTAGCTCACATTTATTGTACAAAAAAATAGACACTACAGTGCAGCAGATACCAATACAGTGGAACCTCAGATTGCGAGTAACGCGGTTTGCGAGTGTTCCGCAAGACGAGCAAAGATTTGTAATAAATTCTGACTTGAAAAACGATCATTGTCTTGGTTTACGTAACCGGTCACTCCAGCTAAACTTTACTCTGCGTTGTGTGAATCAGACACTGGACACAGGTGGCGGTTCACTGGAA
>JAQMYJ010000010.1:4525968-4536888 GCA_030014305.1 Clarias laeviceps
ATGAGAGAAACGTAATTTCGATTCTCTATATGTATGCACTGTACATGTAGCAGAATTGACAATAAAGTTGACTTTGAATAACATTGTGTTTTTCATTTTAAATAAAATCTGCAATAATAATTGTAGTAGTAATAATTTATTCATGGTACAGATTTTCCCTCATTAAACTTCCAGATTTTTTTTTTATCAGCGTTTTTCATTCTATTGTTTTTAAATAAAAAAATTAAATACTGTTTTTAATACAGTGCTGTGGAAAAAGTATTTGTCATACCAAAAAAAAAAAATGTAAATTTATACACACTTCTGGAAAAGAAAAATAGTATGATGTATATTATAATCATAATAGTATCATGTACATCAACATATAACATAGCAATAAATTTATAAATAGTTCAAATATTTATTTTAAAAAATTCGTTTCCTGAAGTGTGTGTATATTTATTCCCCCCGCCAAGCATTTTTTTTTTGCATATTTTTATCATTTAACAAACAAAACAAAACAAAAGTAAAATCAAAGATGATTTAATTTATTAAGGGAAGAAATAAGTAGAAGAAAAAGAAGAAGATATAAAAGGTGTATTACTGTAATCATTTAAGTGTGACAAACATGCAAAAAAAATATATATTTTTTTTAAAATCAAATACTTTTCCACTGTCGTTAACATTTCTATGTTAAACGTAGGGATGTTGGTGCATCGCTGCATCGACCACGCTGATGGAGCATTAAGAAAGCGTACGCCTACACACACACCTGACCGCTGCAGTAAATAAAGGGGTTTGTACTTTCCTTTCACAGAATAAAATCCAGTTATATTTATAATTGACTGTCTGCAAATGGCCCGCGCTCGCTCGCCGCCTGTAATTTCTGTCGATTTGCTCTTCGGAAAGACGAAAGGTCAGCTAGAGGTTCTTTCGTTCCTCCTGAAAGCTCCTGCATGGCGTTCCTGTGAACACACTCACCTCTCCGGCACTGCAGCGTCACCAGGTTGCTCTCGTAGTCCAGCGGTTTCACCACCACCTCGACGAAGTTAAACTGGCCCTGTGGGGGGACAGACAAAAAAAACAAAACGGTCTGACACAGCTCGTGAGCCTCTTCATATGTGGTATATTTTACATAACAATATTCTTGCTCGGAGCTAGAATCTGTCAAAGTTGGTTTCAAAGTTGAATCTACGGGATGTTTTTTTTTAGCCGATTTAGTCGCACACCCTTTAGAAAAGTCATAAGACCCCAATTCTCAATAAGCCACACGATTTGACGCATATTTTATGAGTCTACAACGAACTGTACAGGACCAGTTAAGTCTGTCAAAGTTGGTTACGAAAGAAGAAGGAGAAGAAAAAGGATAATACAAGTGATGATTTGCTAAAAGTATTTATGATAAAGTAGAATGAATAAATCAAAGCCGTGTCGTTTAAATTACGAATCTTGTGTCGATCAGAACAGCTGGAGGAAACACTGCGATAAGGAAACCATTAGAATCAGGAAGCGTGGACCATCTCCCTCACCTTAATAGTACCGAGCTTGTATTCCTCGCCCGAGTCGTTATAAACCACCACCACGAAGTCATTTCCGATGTGGCGCTTCTTGTTGCAGCAGCTCTTATCGCTCTCTCTGTTGGGCATCAGTGTGGCGATGTGGAAAATAGCTGAGGGGCAAGATAAAGCCAAATGGGAAGTTATTTCATTTTATTTTATTTTCCCTTCTCTTTCCAAATCCGATTCTAATACTAAGATTTCCTAAGTCCTCCAGCTCTGAACTCGAAGGTTGACCCCTCAAATCAACATGGCAGACCTAGAAGAGTCAATGAGCAGCAAAATGTTTCCTCATATCTATATACATACACACAATCTCACACTCCCAAACCTTGCATGATGTCATCGTGCCAGCAGTAGGTGAACTCGCCGTCGTCGGCGTAGCGCCCGTGATCCAGTCCTCCCAGGAAGATCTGGTCCGGATCGCAGTCTTTCAGGTGGATGAGTTTCCCGAGACCGGTCAGGAAGCGAGCGTAGCGGTTCGATCCGTACTCGTTCGACAGGATCGCCACCTCGTTATTCGCCTGCAATGAGAAAAATTTTTTTTTTTAGAAATCTCCCAATGACTCGGGTTCATATTTACGGCACCTTATAAACTGTAAATATTCATCATCATGCCGGGGTGTATGATCTTACCTGTCCAGGTCCCACAAACACCACCCCGATCTTGTGAGTGTCGTACGGCGGCATCTGATCGAGCACTTTAACCGCCCGGTCGATCAGCTGTCAGTGGAGAAGTTGTCGTTAATAACCTCTCAGATTTATTATTTAAAACTATGAGTTAGAGACCGGTAGGACGGTGTAGTGGGAACCTGAGCTCACCTCGGATTTGGGCAGGAGGAGGGGCTTGTTGGCTTCGTTGCCAAAAAAAGGTGAATGGTAGAGCTGGAGGAAAACGAAACTGGAGAGACGGAGAAGAAACAGGAAGGAGAATGTTAGAGGCAACTCGCATCAACACCAAGACTACAGACTCGATTAAACAAATGTACAAAGTGACACTCCTGACTGAGGGAGCTCGGACAAAACCGCGGTCGTTCCCGTAAACATTTAAGCAAGTGGAACGCCCAATCCATGAAAACCAACTTTCGGAAGAAACTGTACACACAATCATTCACTAGCACCACAGGAACTTGACTAGGGGTTATTGCCACACTACCCGTACAATCCTGAACCCGCTCCAAGCAATTTCCACATGTTTAAAGGAGTGCCTGGGAGGCCAGCGTTTCAGATATGAATACGACGGTTTTTGCCCGATCATGGCTCCAACATACTGAGAAAACGGACACTTCTTATTCCAACATGACTCCGCACCAGTGCATAAAGCACGGTCCATAAAAGACATGGATGAGCAGATTTGGTGCGGAAGAACCTGACTGTCCTGCACAGAGTCCTGACCTCAACCCGATAGAACACCTTTGAGATGAATTATACTGTGAGACAGGCCTTCTAGTCCAACATCAGTGTGTGACAAATGCTCTTCTGGAAGCTGTTATAGCTGTAAATGGGGCAGAGCCAACATCATATTAAAAACTATGGATTAAGAACTGGATGTTACTCAAGGCAGGTAAGCGAAGACTTTCAGCAATATAGTGTAAATAGACAGCTGTAACTTTCAAACAGTTCTATTTAATTAGTATAGCAGGGGATTATATAGAGAAATAAAGAGTATTTACATATATATAAAACAAAAGTGATTGAAACTGGATTGATTCACAGGAATAAACGACGATATTGCTCAGTTAACACTTTTTTTTTTTTTTTTTAGCAAGACGTTTAATTCAACATGAACATTTTTAACCTTAAGACGTAACGGCAAGAGTTTTAGCAGAGACCATTCGAGTGACGAGGCCATTATTACCCGAGATCAGACGCAGCTAAATCCTGCTGCATTTCTTTCAGTTTATGATTGCAATCCAGTAAATTATAACCAATTTGTATTTAAACATCCGGTTTAACATTCCGGTCTCTATTTAGTGAAGAAATGGCTTGACGTTGACGACGGGGTAAATCAGTTCCCTCTGCGATATCGCCGCTCTGGGATTTTATTTAGCGAGATGGCAAACAGACGCACTAAGCAGATTCTTATTTCGCGTGTCAGCAGGACGCTCACGCAGGACTTGATTTGTGTATTATCATCACACCATTAGATTTGGAGCGAACGAGTCGTGTGAAATATAAATGAGGGTTTAGAGTGCTCTTTAGATGAAAGTAATGCTGATGGATGGGGCAATTGTAGAAAATCTGTTTAGCATGATGAAAAGGTTTTTGTGATATATACGGGAAACGGGAGAATGGCTTTTTAACGCTGGTAATAAGGATTAAATCAAGCTTTCAGGCATTGAGTATTTAAATGTTAAATTAGTTTAATAAAATTTGCTGCAAAGTATCAGCTATAGAGGAAAAACACATCTTTAAGCAAACGCGGCTTGCCTGGAGTCATAACTAACCCAGAGTACAACTTGGAAATATATGCAATCAGAAGTCTCGAACCAGAGCTCATTTTAAATATGGCTTTTAAAGGAAGAATAAACAGAACTCTGGGGTTGAGGGTCGGGTTCTATGTAATTTTCCAACTCTCCAAATTGCAACATGATTACAGTGAAATCAGTTAAAGACACTGGATCATCAGTTAACATGAATGAAGTGCTCAAATTAAGACCGTTCCTGCCTTGATTGGCTCGTTAGATGCAACAAACAAATACAAGTACAGTACACACAAGTATAAAACAGAAAAAATAATCTGTTACAGGAAAAATAAATAAATAAATAAATGTATAAACATTATTATTATTAAACCTTTTTTTTACCTTGGACTGAGTCCGGAGCTCTTCTCGGCATTAGACACGCCTCCTCTGCCGTGGTAGGTGTCTCGGTCAGACCTCCTCTCTCTCTGTGACGAGGGAGCAGAAACGGAGATGGTGTGTCCGCGAGGCCTGTGTCCGCTAGGCGACAGGGAGCCTGGGTGAGCGCTTGGGAACTCCAGCTTCATCTTTGAGCTTGAGGAAGACATGGATACACTGGGGCCCACGCTCTGAGTCCCTGCTGCTCCGATACTCTCCGATTCTCCCGGGGTTTCTCTCTCAGCTGAACCCTGAACCGAAACGCTCTTTCCTTCCACCGGGCTCCTAGACCTGGGCAGTTCTCCTGCTCCGGCCCCAGAACCCGTGGCTCTGGCAAAGGCCTCAGGAAGTGTCTGTAGCTCTGGGGAGGAGCTGGATTTGTTCAAAGTCTGCGAGTGAGAGAAGGGCAAGTCCGAGTCTGGCGCTCCAGGAGTGGAGAAGGTCAAGGGAGGCTGGTCGATTGGGATGCCTCCCTCACTCACCTCCTCAAGGGTCGACTTGTCGTCGTCCTGACTGGAGGTGGAGGACGACTGCAGAAAAATGGTGAGAAATGGGAAAGACCTTATCAATCTTTATCAGCTCAAGCAGGTCTGAATCTAGAGTTCACCGGCCACTTTCTAACTAAATGAAAGTTCGATCTTTGCAGGATCAGAAGTTACTTCTGGGGTATTTTGCCTAAACAGAAATCGAACCACTTGACAACTGCGGTGCTCTCCTGCAAGATGTTTAATGAATTAAAGTTGACAGGAGAATACTTGCACTGAATTTGGATCAGGCTAATGGAAATGAGTTACAGTGTTGTTTTTCCATTAACATCCCCATCTACACCCGGTGTCTTGTGTCTGAGAACTGATTACTTTTTTGCTCGTATTATACAAACCGTCTTGAAATTTTCTACATTGTTCCTTCACCTCATTATTTTAGTCACGACCAACTCTCACTCCATTATCCTAGCCGTCCTTCACGGGTTGATAGCTACCAGTGTGGGAGACTGAAGGCTTGTAACTGCTTCTATTCGACTCCCGCTTCATGCCATAGCAGCGAAACACAGCAGGAGGGCAAGACTAGATCAGTGACTCACACCTCTCGACTCTTGATTTGGTTTGATTTTTTGAGCATTGCAATTTTCAATTCAACTCAACAGCACTAAAGTTAAGTGTCTAAATTGGCTAACGCAGCTATAGTCCTTACAGGTTTTTAAGTACTTGCATTAAAAAAATAATACCTAGTTGTTGATTTTTTTTTTTTACTTTTTAAATGTCAGGTCTTGTACAAAGCCATAATTGTTTCCCCCTTGCCAATATTCTGCTCCATATTTCAGTTCAGAAGGTGGCAGTATTGCACAAATGGCTTTTAAAAAGTCAGAAAGATGAAGACAATACTCTTGTAAAATGTGAGTATTTGCAGAAGTTGGAGGTGGTTTGTATTTGCTGCTAAAAGCTGTGGTGTACTTTTAAGCACAGCTCTAGACAAAGAATTGGAGCTTGCAGCCTGATGATGACGAAGCGAAACTTTGGAAATGTTTTACCGAGTACAAAGTTTTGAAGCAGTGAACATTTAAAGGTTGGAAGAATTATTTTTTAAGCTTCAACTTCAACACTAGACAAATTTTGGCATGAAAATGAAGGAAACTTTCATTAATGGGATTAGAGCTCAGATTTGATTTGATTGGCTTGGAAAGTTTTTATAAGTCAGAAACTCAACTGGGGTCAGTAATGCTACAATTTGCAATGTTCCTACTTATTAAACCCCGCCCAGTTGCTTTTTAAACCCCGTCCTCTGCGCTATCTCTCACCCTGCTCAGCATGGTGGTGGTGGAAGGCTTGAACATATCGGCGCTCATAAAAATAGGCTCCGATGCCGTGACCTCCATGTCCATCTGCGGCGACTCGGGGTCCGAATCTGGTGCCTTGTCCTGCACGCCTTCCTCCAGCACTACCACTGAGTCTGTGGAGGAGGGCGGAGTCAAAAGAAAAAGAAAAGGCCTTAAGGGAAAGATGAATCTTTTCTGTTAAGACAGAGTCAAAGAAATCGAAACAACAGAAGTATTAAACTAAAGACCATGACAAACACCCGTGCTATGGACAAACAATTGTTAAAGGTTCTCTCAACACAACACACAAGTTCTTCTATCAGCGAAACAAGCTGTGAATTACACAAGATTAGACATTCCTTTAATTGAAGAAAAACTCACAGGTCATAAACGAGCAACTAGAGGTTCGAGACCAGGTTCGTCTTTCCAAAACATGCCTTCAAAACACTTTAATATATATATATATATATATATATATATGCAGAGTCCATATATATATTATTCACTCCATTCAGTGCTACAAGCAGCAGACTTCAAGACCAGACCTTGATTAATTTTGGTCGTTAGTTGTTTTTTTTTCCTAGACATGATGCATCTGAAATTTAATGATCAGGAGAGCTGTTTGGCTTAAGGGCAGAAAATCGTGTTTCAGAATCAGCAGAGGGAAAAAAAAGGAGTCTGCTGTCTGAAGAATATTTTGTGGAGAAGAAACTTTTTAATTGGCCTCATCTGAGGGGACGCATATGGAGTATGTCAACAAGGTCTGAGCTCGAGTGTTGCTTCTCGAGTCACGCTTTCCAAGAGGTGGTGAGGAAATCAGGATCCAGTCCGATGGGTGTTTCTCAATACACGTTCTTGGTTCTGGTCTGCACACACGCACCGGATCTTCTACTTTCAGATCTGAAGAACAAAATAGCTAAAAACTAGCAAATCTGACCTCGCCTCATGTCGAATCTGGTTTTGGTCTCATTGTTCACAATTTCTGTAAATCAAAGCTGCTAAACTGTGAAAGGGTAGAGCTGTAGAGCTGGAGTAATGCTTTGTTCTAGAGATTTGTAGACTGAAATATAAATTTTTTATAAGTTGATGTTTTTTCTGATCGATTTATGAGCTTTATGAGAATGTTTTCAGCCCTGTACATTCCTCAGCCAACATTTTTTATTGTGGTTAGTTTAATGATGTACAGTATAAAACTAGCCAAATAATCCAAAAGTGTTGATTTTGTTGAAGTGTTGAATCCAGACTCGACAAACGACAAAAAAAAAAGCCTGTTCAGTTTGTTTTTAAAAAGCTTATCTTTATAATGATCCTACAGACAACCCTAGAGCAAGGGATATATATAAAAACATTTTTTGTGAAATCTAGAATCATTAACCATCCAAAGAATCACTGAGGAACTTTAAGGAACTAGTTATTAGCCAACGTATAGTTAATAGCCAACTGTGGCAGTTGGTGGATCTGTGGCAACTTTACATAACTACTAGAGATGGAGGGAAAAAAATGATTCAATGATGTATCGCAAGTCTTTTGAGTGACAGTGACTCCAAAGATAAATAAATGATTAATTCATATACAGGGTCATTCACTCGAAAGAGGCCGTGAATATTCTGTAATAACTCTCGCTAGGACGAAGCAATCTGAATGAACAATGTGCTCCACAGTGTATGGAGCTAACCTTCATAGGGTAGCGCCAGACGGCCATTTTGACGTTTATTGCCGTACTTCTTCACTCAAGTCACTCGACTTCTCATCAGGTACAGTAATGAGCAGCTCTTCTTCATAGCGTGATCATCGATTCGTTTAAGCGATGCCAGAGTAAATTTAGAAGGAAATATCGCTGATCCCTTCTCATGGTAGAGGTCACTTGAAAATGTCGCAGGGCAAAATTGGTGATGGCAAGGAGCATGACAGAGTCCTTCTTCAGCAATGGGGTAATTCCAAAGGTGTTTTGGCCACCACGGTCGCCAGTTCTGATACCTCCAGACTCCAGGCTCAAAGGAGAAGTCTATTGGAGCCTCGCACTGTGGAAGATTTGAAGGAAAACGTCCAACGTGAAATTTGCTGCTATTCCCCCGCCGATTGCCTTGTTTTGGAACATGGACCGCCACGTCGAAACGTGTGGCAGAAAACAAACATGACTTCCAACATCACATGTAATGCAGAGTCTTTTTTTTTTTTTTTGGTTCAGACGGCTTCATCACAGCAAGTTGTGAGTTATTACACAATATTCTGGGCCTCTTTCAAATGAATCACATTGTATATTTGCATTTGAAGTGGTATGCTAGCAACTATTCCTGTGTTGTAGGACGAAGTTTAAAAGTTTGTTTAGAATTGTGACAAAAAATGCGATATGATTTTTTAATTATTTTTTTTTTTACAGAATCACAAAAACGGTCTAAATGGTGATAATATTGTTTCGGCAGCTCCCTATCGATTCCCGTCCGCAATATCCTACATTAGCTTTGCCATGTGACATGGCTGTGCAATGAAGCACTTTAATTTCTTATAGCACAAGTTTTCGTGAATTCTGATCAACAGCCGATCACCTGATTACAGTTTTAAATCTAGTTGTTGGATCCCCCCCCCCCCCATAACCAGCTCTCTCTCTCTCTTGTTAAGTGAGGTTAATAGAAAAAAAAAAAAATTAAAACATCTAACAAAAATAAACACTCATAATAAAAGTTACAGGTAAGATATACCTGCCCAGGATATACTCCTATGTAACCTGACTGGCTGAATGGAGGAGCGGAGAAAGCAGAGAGAGCCCACTGCAGCAACACATCCAATAAGAACAAGTCAACGTAAAACACAAACAAACATACAAACATACATATAGAACATCCAAAAAAAAGGCTGCGTGCAGAAATTGGGATGACTCGTAATTTTAAAAAACGTCAGGACAAAGGACACCAAAGGCAAAGAAAACGGACCGTAGCGACGTGACCTTACGGACGGGCTACAATTTCCACAGCGGAAATGTCAAGAGCTTCACATGAAATATGTTTCGTAATTTCTTGGACACATTCAAAGGGAACAAACACCTCTTGAAACACACACACACACACAACTCAAAAGCTTTTATTTCCGCTAAAACTTTCAGTACCTGTGAAAGTGTTACAAATAATAGCACTTACAAAACAAGCCCTGTAAAATCGAAAACAATCAAAGTTCTATCAAAAATTTTTTTATTTTTTTTACGAAGAGCTTTCAAGTCAAACCTGGACTTTTGATTGTGCAGAGTAAAGAGTAGAAACTCTATTTCTCTATATAATTCCCTGCGCTACAGTAATGCACTTATCCCAGTGTTTCACTAATGCTTGGACACCATCAAGGCTCTGTGCTTGAAGTCTTTTACGACTTTATTCACCAGAAATTTCATCACACGTCCCGGTTTTACTTGATCGCGACTCATAAAAAAAGGATCAAGACCTGTGTCACCGTTTACACACTAGCTTTACAGTTCTTTACAGTTGTACATTATATTTCAATGTAGCCTGCATGTTTACTTTTTTCATTATACGTACATCCTAAATTTTCTTCTTAAATTTAAGCCACTTTATCAACATTACCTAAACTTTGTCTTTGTTTGGGAAATTTCTGACTTTCTGACTCTGATTTCCTACTTTACTTGTAAAACTGCAAGTGTCAACTGCAAGTGCCATATAGTAAAACTATAAAATAAATTTTTTAATAATTTATAGATATTAAAAGTGTTGCTACTTCTTTTACCTTTAATCCACATTTTTGTAACAATTTTGTAACTTCTCCCCAAGTTTATCGTTTTATAATTACTTTACTTTTTTTTTTAATTATCTTTAATTTTCTCTTTCTAAAATTATCTTTCTAAATTTCTTTTTTTGATATTCAAAGTTTTTATTATTTTATAAAAGCTGCCTACAATTATAATTTTTTTATTTTAAATTAACAGCTTATTTATGTATAAATTTTCTGGTTTTTTTAACGTCTCATTTTAATCATTATAATAACTTGTCAGTTAACCACAATCAGTTTTAGAGACAACAGCAATAAATTAACTCAAATTATTCAAAAAATAAATAAATAAATTATTGTAGAAAAATGTTTTTGTATACTTTTCCCCCTCTTTGTTAATGATAATAAAGCTTGTGGTGATAAAGGCGTGTATGACGCGTATGCCGTGTACCCTCACCCGTGTTGGAGCGCTGCATTAGGCTGGATTTGTTATGACGCTGGGGAGCATCAGAAGGGCCAGATGAGGCGGCTGAAGGAGCATCGTTTTGGGGTTCTCTTACCCCATCCATAGCCATGAGCACACTGGACAGCTCCTGCAGGGGCATGTTTCCCAGCTCAGAGGAGAACGGACTTGGGGGGTTCTCCAGACACATCAGCCAGCTGGTGTTTCCTGCACATACAAACTTTAATAGTTAATTATTTTTCCCTCTTTTTGTGCAAATGCTGATTTAAAAACTTTTCTTCATGGCTAACACTACAGGTACCCGGCCTTACAGTAAAGTTGATCAGCTGCATCATCCATAAAGGACAATCAATAGCTTCTGGGAGGAAACTGGTCACTTTTCCACCAGCCAAATCCATTACACTAATCTACTCGGTCAAATTTAAAGCAATGGTTTAGAGAAAAAAAAAAATGGTGAATTAAACCAAAAGTCAACCATACAAACTACACTACGTTCCAAATTATTACGCAAATGATATCTTTCTCTGATTTTCATAATTAGTCAATGCAAATGACAGT
>JAQMYJ010000010.1:4613253-4631061 GCA_030014305.1 Clarias laeviceps
CGCATCGAAGAACGAAACAATCCAAGATCAGGACAAATCCACAACAATCAAATCCAGCTAACTGAGTTAGCGACGTATGAAGAACAGACCCAAGGACAGAAAGAGATTCCCACGATATTAGAAAACAAAACACACCCAAAACAGTGCACTCATTTCATCGTCATTATTTTCTTTTTCCATTTCGTTTTTCTTTCTTCCTTGTGTGAAAGGATACCTCCTGCACCGCTCTCTGCGTGGCCGTGTCTGGAGACTGCGAGTCCTTCAGCAGCAGGAGAACCTGCTGGAGGCTCTGCTCGTCCGGCTGCCACTCCATCCTGCCCTCACACACATACGCACCAGCGCGCACACACGCATACATACACACAAAGACGAGGACGCACATGCACGCACGCAAATAAAACAGAAACACGGAAAACACACACAAGGGACGAATGAGTGCGCTACACAGAGAACTCTACTCGAAATGATCGGCGATGCCACACACACACACACACACATACACTCCAGATAAACCTTACACACACACACCAACAGCTCCAGCTACGGATGCTCCAGACTTAATGGACTGAGTGCAATGGTGTGGTGAATAAAATAATAAAACAATAAAAGTCAAATAAAAAATAAAATCAAATTAAATAAAACATATCGCGATGACTCAAATCAGAACCGGGTTCTTGTGACGGGACACGATGGAAGCGAGTGAGAAGGTCAGGACTGTTAATGATTATCTGCGGCGTTAAAGAGAGTGCAGAGTACATCCCCTAACAGGGTTGTGTCCTAAAAAGACTCCCTGTTCCCTACTCCCTAGTGGGAGGATTTAAGATCAGATGAGTGCTGGAGGATACGAGGTGGTATAAAAAAAAGTTTGGAGGCTAGTTTTGTAACACGGCACTAGACGGCAGCACAAGTCGCAGGAAGCACCGACCTTCATAAGTCAGCGTGCCAAGAGACACGTGCGTCACGTGGCAAAGCAGATTCTTCAACGAGTCGTTCAGGTGGAACATTCGAGGTGTTAAGAGCGGAAGAACATCACCGGAGGACGACGAGAAATCAGGAAGACCATTAGCGAGCACATGTCGAAACTATTCAGCAACTTGTGCAACAACAGTGTGGGCTTGTCTTAGATTTTCAGCACAAATCTGAACTTCTGCGATGATGATGATGATATAATAATAATAAACAATATTAGTTATAATGTTTGCGGAGGAGTGGCTAGACATTAGCTTGGGTTGTGTTTTTCTTTCTTTAAAGATGGCTAAACTGACCTAATAATTCGTCTGGATCTATTCAGCCCGGCTTTGAAGCTAGCATGCCTGTTGCTGCAGAGTTCGTCCCCAAGGGCCGAAGGAACATCGTGTTAAAGTCTGCCAAGAACTCCAGATGACCCGTTCCTTCATGCCGAGGATTATCCCCAGTGACGAAAACCTGGCTTTGAAACGAAGCAACAGTCTTCACAGCCAGGCGAGGCAGGTCCGCAGTTCGACCGAGCGTTGACATTTCACCACGTATCGTACCGAGTATGTGTATGTGACAAATAAAATTAGAATTTGAACATTGTGCGTCAAGAATTCATCCCCAGGGGACAGACGGTCAACAACGAATTCTAGTGCTGTGTTTTAAGCCGTCTGAGGAAGAACAGCACTGCTATGCACAAATCTCGAAACGTTTCGATACCACCTCGTATCGATCCACCTGGTGAAGCTCCCTAAGAAACGTAGAGCACTTCTTAGTGGATTGGGACACATCCGATCAGATTGTTTCCTTGTTTTTATGCCTGTTCTTAGGTTCAATTTGAGAAATAGATGTCGGGGGTCTAGTACAAAACATTAATATTACATGCTATATGCTAATAAAAAATAAGAACAGTGATTTATAGTCAAATCAATGATTAAAAACGGTACATCACTGTTACTAAGGCAACGGTTAAATAATGGTACAGTCCAGTGTAGGGGGGGGTCACACTGTCTGTCTGCGCCATTTTTATTCTAATCTTGTTAGAAAAACATCTTGTTCTGATTCGTTTTGAAATTACTGGGTTGAATATAATGTTGAATAAAATCCGAGTGTGTTTGTTTTACTGTATTTATGCGTTAATGTGCGTGTTAGGATGTCACCCCCCCCCTCGTTAGCACTCTGTTTAATAACCTATTTCTATTCGTGTCATCAAGCCCTGAATCGCTCTAAATAATGTATTAATATCGTGTTTAAAGGACTTTCAGATTTTTATCACAAATTTAAACACTTGAGGTGATTAATAATAATAATAATAATAATGTTAGTTATAATGTTACTGGGATGTGCTAAACCTTAGCTCGGGTAGTGTTAGCAACATTAATCAAAGCAACATGTACTCATCCTTTATAAAACTACGCGGTTTTTTTTGTTTGTATTTTTTATAAAGATGCCTAAACTGACCTATTATTTCATTTAAATGTTTTCCCGGCTTTGAATCTGGCAAGGCCGATATTTTGTTTTCCCCATCCGTATTCCGTGAAATCCGCATCCTCCAAGCGGATTGGCTAGAGCGTCTTGACTGGCGCTCATTTCATCCAATCGTATTCCTGCTCCCCTCAGGGCGGAGGCGGAGCTTATGGGGAATACGGGTGCGAAATAAAACCCCGAAGGAGGGCCCCGATTTGCGCTGTATTAGCTATCGGCTAACCTTGTTAGCTAAGGGGTAGAATGTGTCAAAAAACCAGCCAATATGCGACGCCAAGTTAGTGACATAACTATAAAACATATAAACGACAAAAGACACAGAAGAAACATTGCATTCATTGATTTGCCTTCAGATCCATCTTGAAGAACAGAAGCTAGTTGGCTAGGTTAGCTAGCTAGCTAACATGTTGAAAGTGCCGCCAAAGGCGTTTTTACCTGATGTCGCGGATTTGTCAACACGCCGATTCTCCTTTTTGTCTTCTTCTTCGCGTTGCGTTTAATTAAATTATTATTTAGTTTAATAATTCTGAAATGTATTAAATCTGCAGTCTTATGTTTCTCTTAATCTCGTGAGATTCTTAGTTATTCAATCGCCAGCGCCTCTTTTTCTTTTTTTTTTAAGTACGTATGGTGCGTCTGCAAGAACCCATGTCCACTTTCGGCTTCCGTACCTGCCCCCACCCCCAATCTCCGTGTAACCAATCAGCGATAGATGGCACATAACGTTGGCACGCACAATCGCCCATGTCTAGAAGGGCTTGACCGTATTTTCGCATAAAATCTCGCGAGATCTCAGACTTGCTTTTGAAACGAACGGACCGCTTTTGCAAATCCCGCGGGATTTCACATTGTAGCCGAAGGCCATAGCTACGTAAAGTGCGTAAAGGTCTCGCGTTGATTCGGCGCGTAGGAAATGTTTGCGTAGAAACCAACAACAAACATGGCGGACGGTAAGTCTTAAGTGTGTCCCCGTCTCCCGGGGGTTGGTTTATACACAAAGGAAAGAAAATACAAGTAATTTTTTTCAGAGTTAGTAAGAAATATGGTTGGGTTTAAGATTTGTTCGAGAGTTTTTTTTAATATATAGTTAGCTTGCTGACGTACACGTTAGCTGGTTAGCTAAGTGTGCTAACTTAGCCCATTGAATGCCGCCATTGAGCGGTAACCGTTAACTGAATCTGACGTTTTATCGTTGCACTTATTTTCTTTTGTGTGTTTCCAGATCACACAGATGCAGACCAGAGCATGGAAGGACACACTCCTGTGAGTTACACTCCAGTACCACTGTAATATAGAATCTTATGGGGTGCCAAAACTTTTTATCACTCACCCCATCACTTCTGACTTCTGGTATTGTTTCAGGTTGCAGAGAATCCCCATGCAGAGTACGGGCTGACGGAGAACATCCAGGTGTTTATTAACCCAAAGTGGATTCTTTCAGTTTGTGGTGTGAATATTTTATTTAACACTCTTTTCGTGTGTGTGTAGAGAATAGTGGAGAGCGAGAAGGCGAACGCTGACAAAGTGCCCAAACAGAAGGTGGATCTCCAGACGCTA
This sequence comes from Clarias laeviceps, assembly GCA_030014305.1. Taxonomy (NCBI): domain Eukaryota; kingdom Metazoa; phylum Chordata; class Actinopteri; order Siluriformes; family Clariidae; genus Clarias; species Clarias laeviceps. Next base: position 4,617,250 of record JAQMYJ010000010.1, read on the forward strand.
CAGACCCTCCCCACGCGGGCGTACCTGGATCAGACGGTGGTGCCCATCCTGCTCCAGGGCCTCTCGGTGCTCGCCAAGGAACGGTGCGTTTCATCTCCACGTCTCTGCAGCCGCCACGATGCCGTCAGCTATTCGAACTATGGGTCTGAGGGATGCACATACTTTTAAACAATGTTTTTGTTTCCCCTTAAAACATTGGGTCCCACGATAAACAAATGAGCTGATGGTATAGATTAGATTAATCAACACCTCCTGATTTGAGAATTCGTCCATACGAATGCCCTCAATTCTGAATTTTCACTTTAAGAATGAAGTTTTGCAAGAAATTTAACTCTGCATTCGAGCGACCAGAGGAGTCAGTGGAAAGCCAAGCAAAGCGAGTTTACATATTAATTTTTTTGTTGTGGGTTTATTTGCATTTTGTGCAAGATTCAGTGAAGACACAGCACCATGGGTTTCAAGAATGTTAGCAAGGACGGTAGCAAGAAGAAAACGGAGCCACTTTCAGTTTGGTTTTGTTCCAAGAGGAATCATAAATTAAGATTAAGTGAGGTTTAATGTCTATTTATTTCATATTTTATTTCATTTACAAATCTTTTCTAAATGTTTTGATTGTTTTTATATGCAAAAATATGATTATAGTGTTGGAAATTGGTAATATTTTTCGGTTGGCTGGAACAGATTATCTGCACTTACATTATTTCCTATGGAAAAATGCGTGTTCACAGTATGAAATTTCGCACACCCTTACAAATTTTCACCTTAAGAACTGAAAATTTGCAAGAAGCACTTTTGGCATACGAATGAACCGAATCGAACGGCAGTTAAGTTGCGAGGACAACGGGAGCCGTTCAAAACGTCAGCGGAAAGCCAAGTGAAATGAGTTCACAAATTTTGTTTTGTTTTTTTTATTGAAGGCCGAGCACCATGGGTCGCAAGAAAGTCATCAAGGACAGGTTCAGTCGATGAAGATTTATCCAAAGAATTATTTTCATCACATTGTCTTAAAAACTGAGGTGATTGTTCGCTTATTTGTGTCAGGTTTCAGTTACTCTTTTGGTGGCATGATGGTAACTACGGAAGTAAACAAAAAGAATCCTATTTATGGAGCGATTTCATTGGTTGGAGACTGCGAGACTGCCCAATCAAAAATATGGTTACAGTTCATCCGCCTGAGTGTTACTGCCAGCCGTACTTTACTTCGTGCACATAAATGAAATTAATGTTATTTAACGCAGGACGAGCATGAAAAATGATTACTGGCTGTCATTTATTTTATTCTTTTATTTTTCAGTCTGGGGTGAAAGTAGTTAATGAAGCGGTCACTGATTAGAGAAGGCGGCATTTAATGACTTTTTTTTTAAAGGAAGATTAGAGTGGAAAATTTTAATAAAAAAGATGAAGAGTGAGACCTAGAGGTGGCGGTCAAACAACTTACTGCACGCCATCCACTGTAAAACAAGAAAACAAGGGAGAAAGTATTTGATGAGTTTCTTAAGAGTGACAGGACTAGAAAAGACCATTTATACTGAAAGGAAAATGAGGGAGATCGAGACCAGAAGGTGGCAGTAATAACCAAATCTCCAGATCACATTATACTTGGATTAATGTGCATGTTCGTTCCTGTGGCTTGTGGAATGATGCCTAAGTGGAAGAGGTTCCTCAGATCAGAAAATAACATTCATTTATGAATTTTTTTTTATTTTTTTATAGGAAGATGTCGTCTTTGATCGTGACACAACCTGTGTGAGAAAGTGAGAGAAAAGAACAGTGTGTGTTATAGGGAAGGAAAGGGGGCGTGTCACATGGGATGAGGTGCTGGGAAGGTTGTCTGGAAGGAACAGGGGCGGGGCTTCAGGAAGGAAAAGGGTGAGTCGTAGGTCTTTGGGTGAGAAAGGGGAGGGGTTTCAGTGTTGGGGACAGAATGGGGCAGGGTATTTGGTTTCAGGTTGCAAACTGGAGAACTTTAGACGGCATTGTTCTTTTTTTGGTTTCCTTCATGTTCAAGTAAATAAAAATAAAAAAAGCAGCACTCATTTGTGTGTGAAGTTTAACAGTCGCTTGTTAACCAACTCTTCTCCGTTCCTGTTTTTCTTTCCTCAGGCCTCCGAACCCGATCGAGTTTTTAGCCACGTTCCTCCTGAAGAACAAGTCTCAGTTCGAGGACCGGGGTTAAGCTGAAGGATCGACGAAGCTGCTGATCGAAACCCAACCCAACTGTTTCCCCTCAAATGTTTTTTTATTTTTTCTTCTTCTTTTTTGACACTTGATTAAAAATGTTACAGCAGAATCACTACACAGAGCTTCTGTTTTATTTCGGTTTAATAATTTATTGTTCAGTTTGTTGGCTTGTGTATACTTTTATTCTCACAAAACTTCAGTTCCACACAACAAACAAACTTCAGGTTATGTGTAAACACACACATACATACATACACACAAGAAGGAAACTAGAAAACAGGTGTGTATGTTCCTCTTCGGTGTAGAAAGACACAAGTCCGTGAGCGCCGCCTTTATCGTCCCATGAAACGTTTCAGGGTTTTATTCAGGTAGTAAGAGAAGGCAGGAAAGAAGAAACATTTCACATTTAATAGAAATAATAATAAAAAAGAAAAAACGAGATCAGAAGCTGCTGAGGGAACGACGGGTTGTAGCTGCTTTAATGTAGCGTCCTTTGTGGACGCTTAACATTCAGCGTTTAATTAGACCAATTGTAATGTAAAAACTATCTGCCGAATAAAACATGAGGATGAGCGGTAACGTTTCTCCCTCATACCATTGTTGTCTATCACGCAGCTGAGTAACAGTTGGCAGCGTCGTCATCAACTTATGTTATACCGTGAGCGTGTCACAGGCGCTGGAGTCATGTAGCAGTAGGCAGCGCAGAATTAAAAGTGAGGTGCGAGCGGCAGCAAGGGACACGCGGGCATCAGGATCTGCTGGTAAACTCTAGTATATAATAATATATAAGAAGAAGAAGAAAAAGCGAGGACATGTACTCTAAATCAAATTGCCTGGGATTCATAGTATTGTGACTTTAAAGTAAATTTCCTGTAGGTCTCAGTTTTGTTTAAATATCAGCTTTAGACATTTCTAAAGAAAAATTACTCTCAGAAAAAAAAGTCAGGTGTAATTATGAATGTGAATGTGATCTGACCAAAAAGAAGAGGGGAAAAAAAAAAAAAAAAAACGTGACATGGCTTGTAAAGTGAGCGCAGCCATAAAGCTGGGTGTTATATATCGGTCATCTCTCTCTTACAAACATTAATTATAATGATAAATGTGGGATTTCTTCCTGGTCAAATGTTTAATAATAATAATTTTAAAAAAAGTTAGTCATAATAAACGCAACTGTATAAAAAACAAAAACACACTCAGGGACACGTTGAATAAAGTGTAAAACAAATCAAATACAACAAGTTAAAACAACCCGGCGTTTTGATGCAACAAAGCCGATTAGCCGACAAACCTGACTGAAATGTCACTTACTTTTACTTCTGACATACGAAGCTAGGTGGAGCTAGCGAGCTAGCACCTCAGACGGCTTTAACGCTTTTTGGGATGAATGTTGAAATCGCATTCAGGGATAATCACTTTCATATGTAGAGGTGCTGAGTTAATCAGGATTAATAATAATAATGATAAAATAATAATAAGTAGTAATAGGGTTTGTAGTTTTAATACTCTCTAGTGGATCACAGTTATTATTAACTCGTATGAGATACTTCATCTGAGCCTAACCACTTCCAAAATAAGGATCACAAAAAAAAAAGTTTTTTTAATGTTTATAAACAACTGGACGATGCTAAACATGTAGCTGTACACGTCCTCCAGGTTCTGGGCTACGTTAGCCTCGTAGCTCTGTCGCCAAACCAACCGGCGACTAGCGTATTTGTGGTAAAGTGGAAATGGAGTCTGTGTGTTAATTCTTTTAAAGTATATTCTCAGAATCTGGCTCTATGCGAACACGGATTCATTCCTTAACAAAAAAAAAAAAAAAAAAAAAACAGCTAAAGAAATCAGCAGCTTGTTTTTTTTTTGTTGTTGTTTTGGTTTGTTTTGTTTTTGTGGAGTTTAAAACTTTAATCCTTCATTAATAAATCTTTTTTTCTGAGTAGATTATAATTTCTTCTGTTAGTTTTTTTTGACGCGGTTTCTCAACCACAAAACTTTTTTTTTGCAATATAATACTTCATAAAAATAATTATGAACATAAATTTAAAAAAATAATAATAATAAATGAAAAAAAAAAAAAAAACCTTCAGAGAGAATCTGGGAAGCCCAGGTAGAAAGCTCTGAGCTGAACCACCTGCACACCGAGCTCCAACATTATCTGATCCAGGGTCAAGTGTTGCTTCTCATATCCAGGGGATCGATCCCAATACAAATGGCAAGATCTGATCGCAGATCAGGGGTTCTTCTTTTTATTATTTAAAAAAAAAAAAAAAAAAAAAAAGAGAGAGAGAGAGAAAGGAATCTCCGCAGGTGGAGCGTGGGCCGTGTCTTGGCGACACCAGCGGCTCGTCCTGCCTCAGAAGGTAAAAGAAAAGTAGGTATATTCTCACATTGGCAGGCGCTGGTTGTGTGGTTATGGCTTGGCGGCGGCGATGAGTCTCCGGGATCAGATGTAGTACTGATGAGCTGCCAGGCTGTCCATGAACGGCTGCACCAGGTTGTCGGTGGTGAAGTAGAAGACGAGGCCGAACGTGATGGAGATGGGCAGAGCCGGGAGAGCTTTCTTAAAGATGGCCAGCAGCAGCAGAGTCAGGCACAGACCCTGCAGAGACAGAGAGAGAGACAAGTGGAGCAACCACACACACACACACACACACACACACACACACACACACACACACACACACACCTTGCAGAACAACGTATATGTACACGGCGTTAGGTGTTACTCACGATGAGGATGGCGACAAAGCAGGCGAGCGTGGTGTTCCAGTCTCCGCCCGTGGCTGCTGCTTTCCCAACCAGAACACTGTAGAAGATGAAGTCTCCTAACCCTAGCTTCACACCCCCTACACACACACACACACACACACACACACGTATACAAGACTAACGTTACATTAGCCTTAACTTAAATTCATTTAAGAATCAAATTAAAATCTCACTTACGGTCCTCCTCCAGGTCCTCGTCAATAGACTGGCTCCTGCTCTGCCCACGCAGCGTCTCGCTCTCAGGCTCCGCCCCTCCCCTTTCCAGAGCCCCGTCCTCGTTATGTAGCACTTCCTCATCTGAGGAACATACATAAGGAACAGATTTAATATAGGACCGTGTGTATGTGTTTTTTCTCACCACTGTCTCCTTAGGGACAAACTGATGGAAGTTATAAAATTTATATTCAGAATAATACAGAATATTCACTTAATATATTTTTTAACGTAGCATTTCTTTTTATTTCAACATAACGGCTCAATATGTCAACTTCACATCTCATGATTTCGATTTCATATTGTTATCAAACAATTAATTTAAGGTCATATCTTGTTATTTCATCTTAATATTATTTCTCTAAATTTAATCTCTATACTTTAACTCAGTATCTTATTTTAACTTTTCAACATTTAACTTTCCAACTTAATATCTCATTACTTTAACCTAACATCTTAGCTTATTATTTTGACTTCAGGTTTTTTTTTTTTTTTTTTACTTATTATTTAAACCTTACAATCATAAATCATACAAGATCATAATCTTAATTTTATGACTTTAAATCAATATCCCTATATTTCAACTTAATCTCCGTTGAACATATTAAGTAACATATTACTTTAACTTTATATCTCAATATAAAGTATATCTCAATAACCTTTCAACTTAATATCTTAAAATTAATAAGACATTATGAAGTTAACTTAAGTAATTATTTTCATTTAACATGTTATTTTAACTATTAAATTTAAACTTAAGTAATTATTTTAACTTAACATATTTTTTAAGTTAAAAGTAAATAGTTAAAATAATATGTTAAGTTTTTAATTATGTTTTTAATGTTAATTACTTAACTATCTATTTTTAACTTAAGTAATTATTTTAACTTAACAGGTCTTTTTTATCTTTATATTATAAAAAATAAATATGTCTATATCTAAACTTAAAATTCTATTTTAAATTAACAGCTTAAATTTTATGTAATATCTCATTAATTTACCTTTAAGAACTAAAATCATTTCATCTTAATATAATTGTTGAACTATCAACTATTTTAACTATCTTATTTAAGGTCTGTCAACATTTAACAACTAACTTTAACTTAACATTCCATTATCAATTTGTCAGTTTCTAGATTAATATCTCTATATTTCAAATTTATATATTTTTTAACTTAACAAAATTTTTTACTTAATATCTGACTATTTCACATTTAATAAGCAATAATTTTAAGATCTGATTATTTGAACTTAATATCATTATTTTAAGTTAATACCCCTCTATATTCCATTTTTATTAATAATTCATTATTTGATTTTAATATAATTCTAAGGTAGTAGTCTAATATGTTGACAAATTAAATGTTAAATTTAAACAGTAAAAATGAGAGCTATGATCATAATGTTAGGAGTTCAAATCCTGACTATAAAAAAACAGCTTAAGTAAGAAACAAGACTTGTAAGCTAAAATATGATGAATTAGTCTAGTTTGGGTCTTCAGTGAGTAACAAGATGTTATTCTGTTAAAATAACTTTATAATAACGAGAGACTAAGTTGAAGCAAGTACATAATACTTTAACTTTTCCTCCACATCTTTCAGTTTATAACCTCTGGAGTCTGCAGTGTTGTAGCACACACACACACACACACACACACACACACACACACACACACACACACACTCACCCTCATTAGAGGTAGATGACGGACTGGCCATTCCCACCATCCACACCATAGCAGCTGAGGACAGAAGACATTCTTTTGTTCATGATTTTTAAAATGTTGTAACAGTGTGATTAAGCAGTGCTTTTGTAAAGTACGTTTTTCGAAGGTGCTATAAGATGAGATAGGCTGCAGCAGTGTGTTGCTTTTGGCTTCCGAGTCAGACTAGTCACATGTTTGGAGCTGAAACACATTCCTCACGCAGGCCAAAAAACTAGTAGTAACTCCATTCATAATCACCTGATTACTTAACAGCTTGGCTCTTAGCCAAGGGCTGTTTTCTAAAAACAATGCCTCGTCCCTCTGAGCACTGGGTCGTCTCTCAATACTGAATTCAAATAATTATAAAAAAAAAAAAAAAAAACATGGACTGATGTCTGTGTGAAGTTTGTTGCACTAGATCGTGAGCCGAGTGTGTTGCGTGTCAGTGTGTGGAATTACACGAGTAGATGAGAGCGGGGAAGATGGGCTCGTTCCTCTCCTGTGCAGTCTCCACCAGCATCCTCAGAGGACCTTTAGGGCACAGTACAGCTACCAGATCTGCAGTAAATACAACATAATATAAACATTTACACTTTACCACGAGGATCAAGATACATTCTAAAAAATGAGTACAGCGGTACTTCGGTATACGCATTTAAATCATTCCGGAGGTGAGGTCTTAGAGCAAGATTTCGTATTGCGAAACACATTTTCCCATAGGAAATAACGTACAATGCAGATAATCCATTCCAACCAACCTAAAAATATTACCAATATCATTAATTTCTGCATATATTGTTAGTATCTTTGTATATAAAAACAATCAAAAGGGGCTGCCTTTAAACGAGGTCAGCTGACCCCGCTGCGCCACCGGAATTCCCCTTGCGATTTGGAGGCGCAGTCTCACGAGAGTATAATGCGGAAAATTGTGTCAAAGGTGTAGAACACCCCTATCTCTCCTACGCGGTTTGATACACGATGAGACGCGGTGTTAGGCACAGGTTAAATTCTTAGCGTGTAAAGATTGGAAACGTAATCACTCTGGCGGTGAATCACAACAAACCGTACTTACGGGTACCGTACGAAACCGCCCTGACTCTGCGTAGGTGAGATAGAGGTGAGACTTACGAACAAATCCGACTTACGAACGAGATTCATTCCTAAGTCGGGGGTCTTACTGTATAAAAATAAATTAACATTTAACCTCACTTAACTTCCTCTCGGCACAAAATCTTGCACAAAAAAAAGAAAACACATGTAAACTCGGTTCACTTGGCTTTTTCCACTGACGCAAACAAGTTTTGATTGGCTACCGCATTTAAGCACAACCGGGTGTACGCACTCGGCCACTTGTATGCCGAAAATGCTTCGCATGCCAAGGCAAATTTCTTGCATAATTTTAGTTCTTAAGGCAAAAAAACATAAAGCAAGGTCTTCATATGCCGAGGTACCACTGTATTAGCAAAAAAATAAAAAAATAATGAACATAAATATAAGCCTGTGATTTGTAGCCGCGCAAGCTGCTAATCGAGACTGTCCGAGTTTAGCATTCGGCTGCATTGTGCTAGCTGAGAGGTCGTAGTTTTGTGCTAGAAACAGCGCAGACGCCACCACCCTCACCGTAGATAGAGATGCCGGCGAGGATGACCCAGGCGGTCCACTCAGGCAGGTACTTGATGAAGATGAGAGCCATCAGGGCGCTGACCATGATCAGGTACGCCTGTTGCAGCTGCAGAGGACCTTTCCAGTGGATACAGACCATCCCCACTGCCCCGAAGTTCCAGATGATCATGGCCACCGTCGGGTAGTCCATCGCCACGTTGTACGTCCTGAACACCTCCCTGTGGACAGAGGAGAAAAGCTACGATCGGATCAGTGGTACACTGAAAAACACTTTAAAGGGGCGGTGTGTAACATCTGGAGCACTCTGGCACCTGCAAGGAGAACTACAACTACAGAAACATATATGAATGTGATTTATCTTCTTCACCCAACCAGCAGATTCGGTCTTTTATTTATTTAAAAGATAAATAAAAAAATTAAACAAGAAGATATTTCAACAAGAGGGCGGAGCTTATTTACATGTCTGAATAGATACAAACTAAGAAAATAATCAGATTCACCACAAGACAAACTTAAGGATCACAGTTTAACTTTGGTGTCCACGAAACGACGTAATCATTACAGGTCTAGAAGCCGTTTTAGACTTTAAATGGAAACTTGCCCTGTTTTCGAGATCAACAACAGAAGAATATTTGTAAAAGCAAACATGCTGAAGATATCACACACTGAGGATGTGTTTATGATCTAGAACATTGTAGTTAAATGAATCACCGTGTTATTTTGTATGACAGGAACAGTTGTGGTGAGACTTACTCCAGATACATGTAACTGAACCAGAAGAGCAGCATCAGGGAGGACAGCATCAGCCAGCCGTGGATAAACTGGCAACAGAAAACACACACACACACACTCACACCAGTCAGATTACAGTGATATAGACTTTACTCATGAGGTCTGATAAGCACTGGACTCTACATAAGCTGTTAATCATAACCATTGTGTTAAAGCGATACACAGCAAACAGAGCAGCATTATTTTTCTTTAATTTTTTTTTTTAAAGATAGTGTTTTATTGTCAAATACTGCGATTACAACAGTTTCTCTCCTTCAGGATGTTGTTCCACCTGTTCTCCCCCCTCACGCTTAAAAAAAACACACGACTTTATGATATTAAAAGCATTTAAAACAAATAAATATTTAACAGAAAAATATAACAATCCACTTCATAAGGTACTCACTAAAATATGTGGAAATTCTAAATGTACTTTTTTTTTTATTAAACTTAATTTCAAGAAATTTGAAGAGCCCATTTAGTTTAAGACATTTTCCAAAAATGTATTGTATATATTTAAAAAAAAATTTTTGGGAAGGCATTCATTCGTACCGATACTGGCACTGACACAGTTACCAAAAGTGGTCCTTCACCTGTTTAGGGGTTACGGTAAAGCGATCAGAAATAGCTTTCAATCTTCCTGTTTACACAGTGGCACTCTGACTATAATAATAAAAGTTACAAAAGAGTTTTTATTTATACTTACATACTTACATTAGTAGAGCTGTTAATCAGAGCTAGACTATCAATTCCATTTTCGATTTTGATTCGAATCAAGAGCACTGATGCTTACTGTCCGATTTCTATTAAGCAGGTTCTGAAGCATTAATACTACTAAACAATATCTAATAAACACTGAAACACTGTAACTTCATTTTTTAATTGTCAAGTGTCACACAAAGCAGTAAACTTTTTTTTTTTTTTTTTTTTTTTTTTAAACGCTCCACACTCCAGTACAGTAGGTGGCGGTATTGCACCTACCACACGAAAACTCAAAAAGAAGAAGAAACAATACTAAAATGGTAAAATTGTAATGGTACCATTCTTTAAAAGTTTCTTTTCTGCAAAAAAAAAAAAAACTGAAATCATTTTTAAAATGTTCGAATCAATTTTTAATCAGAAACTGAATCATTGATTTAATGAATCGAATTGACCAAAAAATCTTTTAAATAATTATTTCAAGTTGCTTTGGAATAGTGTCTATTGTTAACAGCACTACGCACATACAATCAAATTGAGTATAAATAACGTAAAAAAAAAAAAAATAGAAGTACTTAAAAATATATAACTTTAAATATAATGTAAAATCAAGATCGTCTGTCTATCATTTAAAAGGATAAATTATGCCACAATGTTTTTCAGAGATATCCGATCTCTAGATATCGTGATATCTTTCACATCACTATATAATAATTTTATCGTATCGCTCAGCCCTGATGAGGAAGTCAGCGTGTTCGTGTATTAAAACATTTCGGTTTAAAGCAACCTGAGGCGCGATTAAGAGAAGCACTTGTGAGATCAATCAGACGTCTACTGTTAAAAAGTTAATGATGTCGATAATCTTGATATGAATCCATGAGTCTGGAGAGAAAAAGGAGGAGGAGCTTCACCTTGTAGCAGCGATACTTATAGAGCAGCACCAGGAAGATGGTCATGACCACGATCACGCTGATCATCACGATGGTGTTGAGAAACGACGACAGCAACCTCTCGCCCACGGTGTTCGGGTCCTCCGCGAAAGGCGTGTAGAACCTTTAAAAGAAAGAAAAAAAAAACATACAGTACATATTGGTAACAATTCAACTTCAAGGGAAAAAACAAAACAAAACACAGATGATTCGATATTAAACGCTGCGTTACGTACAGGCGCTGCCCGTTTTTCTCCGTGTAGAAGCTGACGGATTTGATGGTCGCCACGACGACCACCATGCAAAGCGTGACGGGGATGAAGAGCATAATGACGTGCTTTGCGCCGTACTTCAGCGTCAGCTCCTCGTCTTCGACGTCGGGGACGGCATCTCGTCTCGGGTCTAGTGTGTCCGAGCTCACGGGTTGACGCTGAGAGGAACAACGAGAAGATCATGATCTCACACAATCCCAATTCTTACAAAAATACTAGACTTCACTTTGTTTTTTAGTTTTTTTTACTGAAGCACTTACTGACACTTAATAGATGTTACAATCTTTCACTTACCTCGAAACGATATTACAGTACGCCTTAAAAATAGTAAAGACAATCGTAATAACAGAAAACAGTAGCTTAATATGCAAACTTATTTCTTTTCCTAAATTAATTCCGATCTCTAAACCTGTCGTTTTTTCCCCACTCGCACTCACCCTGGTGGTGTCAGCGGCCTGGGGTGGCTCACGCTGGTGGTCATACGGCTGCACGCACGGGCTCTCGGAGCTCATGAGCGCCGTCCTCTCGTTACACGAGTCCTCGTCGCTCTCCGAGGCGATCATGAACAGCTTGTGGTTGCAAAATCCTATAAACAAACAAAGGGAAAACATTTTTTTTTTCAAAATCAGATTTCTTATATAGTGATGAATGAACGACATCACAGACTTTTACATCAAAAACTTCATTATAAAGATAAGGGAAAAAAATCTATACAATTATACCTTGTGATTATTTTATGTGGCAATTAATGCATCGCCACACTGACTCCAAAATTTTTATGTATATAAAAATTATTTATATGAAATTTTTTCCATGCAACAGGTGGTGCTGGTAATAAATACAGGTCGTCCCTGACTTACGAACAAGTTCCGTTCTGGGAGCATGTTCGTAAGTCTGATTTGTTCTTAAGTCTGACAAAGTGAGTCTTATACGCCTTTGACACGAATATACAATGTAAAGTATACTAATCCACTTAACTAAATCTGTCCGATGTCCACTTACACTGCCATCATGTGGCCAAAAAACGTAACCGCGCCTAAGAAAATGAACCTCACACAAATGTAACAGTGATGTCTCTCCACCTTTAAATCGCGAGGGGAATCTCGGACACCATTTTGTCTCAGAGCTATTATCCACAACATTGGACTGTGAACTCTGTTTTGTTGAGGATTTTCCAAAATTAGGATTATTCACCATCGGGACAGCTTGACATTTGCTATCATTGTGCTCCCGGACTAATTCATTGAAACCGATGAAGCCGACTTATTTCTCACGCACCCCCCCCCCCCCACACACACACACACACACAAACATACAATATACCAAACTTTAGACATTTTATACACTCACTTACACACTGAGAATATTGTATATAATTGTATACTTTGGTATATGGGGTCTATTCTTTGTACAATACACGTGAGATACTTCCGCGATTTGTTCGTATCTATGAATTTTCGTCGAACCGCGGTATTTGCGGATATTCGTAACTCGAATATTCAGAGACTACCTGTATTCAACACAGCACAGCATAGCATGTGTGTTACAAGCAAATTATTTGTCAAGGTCAAGATATTTATAAAACCGTGATACTTACGGAATCGCAATACAGTGTGACTCGGCACCTGAGTATCTCGATAATATTGTATCACAACTGGTCTCTGGATAACAAGCGTGTTTATCTACATTATCATTTAATATCCGTTTTTTAGACAGAAATGTCTCAACAAAGAGCAGGGCACAAGACCAAGACTAAATTAGACTGTTTTGCTCGTCCCCTCCCTTCGCACATATCTCTTATCAGGCGCTGACTTTTTCATTTAGGGGTTCGTCCATATTAATATCCGGCACTTTCATTCTTATTAGTATCTGTGTTCATCCATAACACTATATCAGTGCTCCTCTGCATCAGTATCCACCTTCGTCGAGAAGTGAAACACCTTCATCACTTGTGCCAAAAATAAACAAATAAATGAAACGCCCTGACCTTTCGAGAACTCCATGAGACCTCAAAAGGCGTTTTCTCAGGAACGATTTTTTTTTTTTGCGTATTAACAGCAGGCCGTAGTGTGCATCTATTTGGTTTGTGAGCCGCCATTAAACACAAGAAAAGAAAAGAACAAGGAAGTTAACTATGCCTAATATTATTGATATTTCTGAAAAACACCAATACCGACGCTCTCACGTGTCGTTCTACTGTATCAGCTATGCCTGTGTAGGTCCGAGGATGAGATCGGCGCACACATACTTCGCTCACACAGAGATTTCAGAGGATACACGCGGCTCTAATGACGCCGCATCGAAACACCGTTCTACTTCCGGAACGATCGTGTTCTCACTGATCAAAATGAACCAGACTTCAGAGTGAAGTGTTCTCAGAAAAAAACAATTCCGCAGCTCTAATGTCAAGTCAAGTCAAGTAGGTCCAGTTCAGTACACAGTGAAACGAAACAGTGTTCCTCCTGGACCAAGGTACTACATGCATACAACATAAATTAACTAGCTAACTAAGACACCTATTTAGCGCCACTAGCTGAGACAAAACAGGGGTCCGTTCTTCATACGTCGCTTGACACATCCGAGATGAACTGACACATCTAAGATGAGATCATCGTGCTAATTACGATCTGGCTAAGTTGGTTCTTCGAGGACA
>JAQMYJ010000010.1:4665457-4676322 GCA_030014305.1 Clarias laeviceps
ACACACACACATATATATATATATATATATATATATATATATATATAAAATGTGTGTTAAAATGTGTGTGTGTGTGTGTGTGTGTGTGTGTGTGAGAGAGAGCGAGAGAGAGAGAAAAGCTCTGAAGTTGTTCTGTAATCTCCATAATTTACTGTGCTTCCTGGGGACGTGTTTAATTTCAAAGAGCCACAAAAACTCGAGCCAGTTTTGATTTGCACTCGGCATGCTGGGAAGGTGGAGGACCAGCGGTGCCCTGGGGCCGAACACATCTGTGGGAGCAACATCTGTGGCCACGGATAATAATGTCAAGCTCTCTCACTGCGTGTCTCTCTCTTTCTCTCTCAATCTCTCTCTCTCTCTCTAGAATTCAGATAAAGCAAGACCAGACCGCAGGCTGCATCAAGGTTTATTCTCTGTTTTAAGAACTCTGTGTGCTATTTTCAATGTTTTGTCAAATGTTGTAAGACGTGAATTAGCTTCTTTTTTTATGAGTTACTGGGTTCAGGGCAGCCAAGGCCAACAGTGTCTCTCACATGGCTCTGTTTGTGTGAACACAGCTGCACAACTGTTTTGGACAAGTGATCTCTCTCTCTCTCTCTCTCTTTCTTGCTCTCTCTCTCTCTCTCTCTCTCACCCTCAGCCAGCATCTTTCCCACACATGAAATTTGATCAGGATTCCAAGCTGTACCCACTGGATCCGTCCCGAATCGAAGCGGTGCCTGCTGTCTTGCACTTCTGCATCCTCCTGCCCGCGTTACGCAACAGAGACACATGGAACATTGCGGTTCCCATATCTGCATTCTGAACGCCTGGCCTACACGTAAACAAGCGCGTCACGCAAGCGCTGTAGTGCACGAATAAACTTGTTATGTTTGCATATTCTGCAGCGAGGCTTATAGCCTCTGCAGTTAATATGAATTCTTCAGATGATCAGAATCTGTGTATTTCTTCACCAGGGTTTAAATGATGATTGATTTATGGTTTTTCTACTTGTGTGTGAACAACAATTCCATTACACGAAAATGACTAAAACAGCCTCAACAAAAACAAATATCTCCTCTTCTGTAGGAGAAAGACGTTTGTCAGGTATTGCCTAATCTCAGTCATTAAGCCTCTTTCTTTCGGTTAATCCCAGCATTTAAGTGTCTCACTCAGTCTGCCAGGTTTTCTATCTTTGGATTTTTAAAGGGTGTATTTCTTGGTTAGTCCCAGTCTTTAAAGATCTATGTCTTGAGTTTTTAAGGTTTTCATTCCTGAACAGGCCCAAAGTCATGGTTAGTCTCAAGAATGAATGTTCTGCCGAGTGTTTAGTGTTAGTCATTATTGTCCTCAGTATTGGACAGCCCAAATCTTTAAGGTCATCCTCTCTGGTTATTCCCTACCCTTACGGTCCTAGGTCTGTGGTAGTCGAAGTTATTTTTTTTTTCACTCTTGACTACTCCAAATATTTATGTTTAAATGTTTTAAATGTTGGCGTTCAAGACAGTCGCAATCTTTATGATTCTGCCTCTTGGTTAGTTTCATTAGTTTAGGCTTGTCTGGTTTGTCACAAGTCCTTAGTTTTAAAGTTTTTAAAAGTGTTTTAAACTGTGTGGGTTAGTCTGAGCTCTATTGTTTTTCCTCTTAGCTATTCCCAATATTTCTGGCCCTCCGTCTTTAGTAGTCTGAGGTTTTAAGACCATTAAGGTCTAACTTTTGGTTAGTTACAGTATTTAAAAGCTGGAACTGAACGATAAAGAAAACCTTAAAGTTCTCTTTTTTATTTAGTCTCAGTCTTTAAGGATCTGCTTCTTGGTTTTTCTTTTTATTTCTTGTCTAGTCCTTATTCCTGATCCTTTGTGGTCTTGGGTAGTCAGAATTGTTTAATGTCAATTATTATTATTTTTATAATTTTATTTTGTTGGCAAATCAAATGTTTAACGTGCAGAAATATTGGCTTGTTCACATTTTTTAGGTTCTTGATGTTTGTCATTTCCAGTTTCCCCTTCCAGAGGTTCTAGCTCTTGATTTTAAGTTTTTTCTCTCAGTTAATTTCAGTCTTTTCACTCTTAGCCCTTTAGGTTAGTTGAAATTTTTTAAGGTTCTTACATTTGGTTAATTCCAGTTTTTTTTTTAATGTTCTCTCTCTTATTTAGTCAATCATTAACTATTCTAGTAAAAACTTTAAGGTACTGACTTTTGGTTACTTTCTTTATTTAAGGTTGTCATTTGTGTACAGCTCCAGGGCACTGGTGGCTCAGTGGTAGGTGTTTCACCTGCCATGCGAAAGGCCCGGGTTCGATTCCCAGCCAGTGCCCAAACCCCAACCACTGGACGCAGTGCCGGTACCAAGCCCGGATGAAATGGGAGGGTTGCATCAGTAAGGGCATCCGGCGTAAAACCTGTGCCAAGTTGTAGTGCGGACTGGGTATTCCGCTGTGGCGACCCTTTGCCGGGAGCAGCCGAAAGACCAACAACATTTGTGTACAGATCCAGTTTCTATTATTATCTGTATTATGTAGTCCCAGTCATTAATGATCTGCCTCTTAGCTTTTACTTTTATTTATTGTCTAGATCTTAGTCGTTAAAATTTTAGGTCTTGAGTATTTGAAGTTTCCAAGTTCTCACTATTTTTTTTGTGTTATTCTTTAAGTTCTTATGTATATTTCCAGTTTAAATGTTCTACTTTTGGGTTAAAACCACCTTTCATTTAGCTCAAAACCTTTTAGCTTCAGTTTTAATGTTGTTCCTTTGATTAATTTATTTTTTAACAAATCTAGAACAATCTTTACGATTAGCCCCAATAGTTAAGGTTGTATGTCTTGTCTAGATCTTAGTTTTTAGCCATTTAAATAATGAGCTGTCTGGTTTTTTGAAGTTCTTGGCTAATCCCAGTGTTTAACATTCCAAAATCTTGGTTAGTGCCAGTTTTGTCAGGTTCATCTCTTGGTTTGTTTCAGTATTTAATGCTCCCACTCTTAGTCCTTTTTTATTAAGGTTCTCCTTCTTGGTTCAGCCTTTCTTTATCGTCCTCAGTCTTGATTAGCCCCACACTCATGCTGGTACAACAAAAGTCAAAGACCCAAATTTACTTAAATTCCAGTTCAATTTTAATTGTGTAAAGCTGCTTTGCGACAATGGCCATTGTTAAAAGCGCTATACAGATAAAAATATGGAAATAAGTTAGTAAATTTTAAGGAAATACAGTACATATAAATTATAATGATCAGTTTGTTCCTAATGGACAAGCTAAGGGAAAAAACTCCATGATATGGGAATAGACAAAAAACTTGAGAGGAACCAGACTCAAGAGAGATCATTCCTATTTGGGTGATATCAGATAGTATGACCATAAATCAAACCCTGCTATATCTGTGAACTATAAGCCTGAAAGTTCAATATAACCAGAAAGGTGTTAAAGTTATATAATAATATAAAGTCTACTGTAAATTTTCTACACCTACATTCTTCCAATCAGCAATATTTTAAAATAGCAACGACCCATACATTATGCTTACATGCATTTCTTATATTTTGCCTTTTTTAAAGTTCCAAACATGCACGCACACAAAAATAAAAAGTTAAAATTAACAACCAAAATACATCACTTGCTTTTCCCTGAATCCCAGTTGCAGGTAAAACATGTAAGGGCACTTAAAGCATTTAAAACCCCTCCTTTGAGGAGCATGCAGGGGAAGTGGAGCTTTGCCTGTGTGTGTATGTGTATGTGCATGTACACACAGACACTTCCATTAATTCTCTTTCTGAGCCTCTAATTACTATGTGGGCCCAACACTCTGCCTTTGTTCGCACAGGCCACTGCTCCTGGAGTTCTCACGAGAAACGCCCACGCACGCTTTAGCAATGACCAGGCAACCCGCACTCTCTCCATGGATAGATGTGATTTGCAGTTTGTCTCAGCCGCTAACGTACATTTCACAAGCGAGAGTCTGCGCTCTTAAAATGATACCTCTGTCTGTTTATCCATGACCTTCTCGTCCCTTCAACTTTCCTCTATTGTTACGCTGAAGTAAATGTTCCATCAGAGATCTTTCTAACACCTTGTAAACCTTTTTCACGAGAACTTACCGTAGTTTAAACTCTGGTTCTTTTTCATCATTTTCAAGCAAACAGAATGCAATAAATGTCTTGTTGGTAAAACTAACAATTCTTTTTTTTTTTGTCTTAAATGTTTGCTGTAAGTAAGAATTAACGGGGCAGGAAAAGATTGGATTGTAAGCACAATGCGTGTGTGTATGTGTATGTGTTTTTTTAAGTATTTAATTAACCCACTTTCGTATATCTAAGTAATTAAAAGCTCAGAGTAAGACTCAGGCCTAATCTGGGTGTTGGATGAGTGTGTGTGTTGGTCATAAATGAGAGTCCTGTGAGCAAGCCGAAAAGATTTCAAGAAGTAATACAGAGCAGCTCTGGACATGTTTCAGAACAGGTTGATTTGTTTACAATCAGTGTGTCATCAGCGTTTACAGTGGTTGAGGTGAGACAGGATTCCCGTCAGCGCTGTGTGGGAGAAGAGATGGAAGCTTTTATCTCTTTCTTTATAGATGTGAGAGTTGTTCCCATGAGAGAGAGAAAAAAATGGGAATGAAAGTGGCTTTGGGCTAGCAGTCTGTGTTTGAGAACACTCACACACACACACACACACACCTCTCTTAATTATGTAGACCCGTCTGGGTGACTTCGTCTGTCTGTTGCCCCTCAGGCTAAACCAGTCTCCCCTTCAATCACACTCAGACGCTCTTGCAGGACATGCTCGGACAAGAGGACAGATCACGACCATTACGCTACGTCATTATCCCGATCCCAGAATCTGAATGCGCGCACACACACACACACACACACACACACACACACACACGTCACCAGATTTCCCGCCAGCTGATCCAGAGCAATGATCCAATAACAATCTGTGAGTCAGAAGAGACAACACCGTCTCTGTCTCTGAGCTTAGACGCATAAACCCTCGACAGTCTCAGAGACTGATGGTGTATTATCAGTACCTGCCCAACATCCCAGCATCTCTGAGCAAGAAAAATAAATTAGTGTAACATAACCAAAAAGATTTATAATCATCAGTGTTGAATCAGAGATACTTTTACCACCCTGAAATTGATTATTTTCCAATTACAACAAAGTGTTTCATCCGTCTCATCACACAATCATTTACTTAGAATACTAAGCGTATTCTTTAAAGAATTAGACGACCCTATATTTAAACTTTTTTACTTTACAAGTAAAGAATCCATTCTCTTGATATTTTGCAATATGCCTTGATTTTTAGGACTTTTTATAAATGTGTGCTGAGTTGAAAAGCTTTACAAACCTAAATGAGGCTGATTTTTTTTAGCTTAAACTTTTGGAAATCTGAGCTGAGCTAAATTTCTTTGCTAATCTAATTGGTCCTGAATTATTATCATTATTATTTTAATCTAAGGTAAATGGAATGGAATGATTTGTTCCAAAATTTCAAATTGACAAAATCAGAGGTACAACATCTTTAGGAATCAAAAAGACAGAATTAGATTAGAATTTGGTGTCCAAGACCACTCAGCCATGCTGATACAAAAGCTAAGCAAAATTTTTGGACATTTGAGTTGAGATAAAAAAAATTGAAAATCTAAGCTGACCTGAAATTCTTGCGACACAAAGCTAAGATGATCTGAGCTGAAATGATTTAATTCATTTTATTTTTTTAAATCTGAGATGAAATTCATTAATTCGTTCATCATTTCTACCTGGGCCTGGAGCCTGTCCCAGGAGACTTAGGGCACGAGGTGAGGTACAGTACACCCTGGACAGGGTACCAATCCATTGCAGGTGGCACACACACACACTTAGCCTGCATGTCTTTGAACTGGGGGAAAAACACTGGAGTACCAGAAGGAAACCCACCAAGCATGGGAAAAACATGCAAACTCCATGCACACAGACCCGAGGTGGGAATCGAACCCTTGACCCTGGATGTTGGAGGCCACAGTACTAACCTGAGCTGAAATGATAATCACATAAATAGATAGGAGTCTTTTTGGAGTTGTACCCACATGGCATCAAATCAAGGAAAGAAGTAGCCTTCTGGAAGGTCTGTGCATTTCATTAATCGCCGATACGAACAGCAGTCGTTCCCTCTCCAGCCTCTTGCTTTACTGTTAAGCCTAATGAGACTTGAGGCTCATTTCATAATCATTACTGTAAAAAAACAAAACAGAAAACTTACATAAATGATTATATAAGTGATGAGATGGTGATATTCAGCATATCAATAATTACAAAAGTGTATTAAAACATTTATGTTGAGTGTTTCACATACCTGTGCATCTGTCTGTGAATGAGTTGTTGCTAAAGAAACAATAATGTTTTACAGCGGATGCTGTACTATAAAACTGTTATCATACTACTGTCATAGATGCTGTTACAGGAAATTAATCAACACCTTCACTTTTGACTAATTACAATCCAGAAACATTACAATGGGAAAGAAACATGAAGCTTCTTACAATATCAATTTGAGAAGTTTTGCATGAAACATCTGATAATAAGATACATTTGACTATATTTGTGATTAAAAAAAAAATCAGAATGCATGCTGAGCTGGCATTAGACAACATGGCATCCTAGCAACTTGACAAATAAATTTATTTGAAAGATAGTCAAATTTGTACTTTTACCTCTCAGTTTGCTCTAAGTGGCTAGCATCGATTACGAGCATATAAACCAGTGTTTAGCTTATTAGTCTGCCAACTTATTAACATGTAGCAAACTAAACATAGTGTAGTTACAGGCATATGATCTCAGTTTACTAATAAACTGTAGTATATTAGCAGGTTATCTATTATCTTTAATACATTTAATACTTAATACATTGAAACGTTTTGCTAGCTAACTTTCCTGCTAAAGAATGTTTAATATGTTTATTTATTATGTGTTCTCGGTTAAACGATGGCACAGTATCACAAATTGATTTACACAAAGGTTAATGCTAGCTTAATGTATAGCTACAGTAAGTATATATTTATTTAAACAGCCAAAATAAATCCTAGCTAGATGAGCTGAGATTTCATGCTAGTTATTTATTATTTAGGTTGAGGTGTTTGTGTTGTGATTTAAACACACACACACACACACACACACACTCTCTCTCTCTCTCTCTCTCTCTCTCTCTCACACACACACACACACACACACTGTGTGACTATCTGTGACTATAGCATGTGACTCATCATGGAGGGATTTGAGTAATGGTTACTCAGAATATAGTCGGGAAAACGCTGACAGTGCTCAATCATCGCCTTCACAGTCTGTCGCCTTTCACAGTAAAGCTACTGTGGAAAGTAAAAGTTTAGCAGTAAAAATAGTTAATCTTTTCACACTTTTGAGTAGTTTGTGTCTTTTTTTTTCTTCACATGACCATGTTGTGACATTTTGAATATTTATGCAGAATTTACTAATCATAATGTTAACAATTTTCTGTATCATATAGATATCCATTAAACACCATGAAAAAAAGTAATTAACTGAGAATGTACTATAAGCAATAGCCAACATTTTGGTAGTTTTAGGTATTTATTTCAGTTAATTCCAGTTCAATAAAATTTTATTTCTATAGCGCTTTTAACAAAATGAAAAGAAAATGTATGGAAGTGGGTATGAGTGAGAAAAACTGTGTCTAGATAATAATGATTGTAAGATTGTCCCTGAAAGAAATGGGTACAATTTTGTGCTTCAAAACATTGTAAAAAATAAATAAAAAAAATCACAACCATCCTGATATTCAGCACAAAAACACTCCCTCTCATGTGATATTGGTTTTATACAATAGTTTGACAAACACCATTTTATTATCAACAGAATATGATTTGTTTAACCAGTTATTTTGCTCCATCTACACATATCCTTTGGTGCCTGGTGACTAACCGCAACTGACAGAGCCAGTGACCAACAGTTACTGTAGTTACCCATATTTAGTGTAATCAACAGGGGTGAAAGTAGTTTTAAATTCTTACTGGTACTATGTAACCAGGAGGTGATAGAAAGTGCTTTCTGGACTGGTTTTAAATGTGGGTTTTGACAGTCAGCTGCTCTCTCCTCATTACTACAGACCTTACAGACCCACTTCTACTCGTGCTGTGATCGACAGTTAGTGTAATTAACAATTGTACAACACCTGTAGCATAGATTGATACACATAGTTACACGTCCAAGTTCTGTTACTGTCTATTATCACCACTTGTGGAATGCCTCTTGTCCAATCAAACCATTTGGTCTGAATAACTGTTGTATAATCCTGAACAAAAATAAAATATTTTACAAAGATATATTCACTTACTAACATACCACTCTATAGCACTTTTTAGCAGGGGAAGATAAGATAAATGCCTTATATATAAAAATAAACATAAGTAAACCTATTTTTGTATTTTTCTCTCATTTCAAGTGTCAAATTTTGTTTTTATTTTATTGGCAAATCATTCTGCCGAGAAATGCTTAGAAAATGCTAAAACTTCTCCAAAAGCAGGAGGTGATTTCAAGGTTGAATTTTAGGAATTAAAGTTTAATTAATGTATAACAGTTTATTCCTTTTAATGTGTTTACCGAAATTTTCAAAATATTTCAGTTTGCTAATGTGTCTTTTTTTGCATTGTTTAGGGGTTTCCTTAGTTTGTGGTCCCTGCATAAAACTGTACATCACTGAGTAAAGGTGAAATTCTATAGTGCCACCCTCGTACCTAAGTTTGCTTTACAATTTACAAAATAGTATCCAAGCTACTTTTTTTTTTTCAAGAGTCTAGCTGGGGAAAAAAGGATGCAGCTACTGGAAAATGTAGATAAACTAGCTTGCTAATTGCTTCTCCTGCTTTGTTCCTCGCACGCCGAGCCGCGATCGTCTTTCAGAATTGATGGATTTATAAACGAGCGGTTGATCCCTTGTCAGCTTTTCACAAAGATAACTATTCTTATTAACAGTCTTTTTTTTTTTTTTATGTGTGTGTATGTAGGGTGTGTTTGTTTGTGCATGTATGCATTTGCGCATACAGTGTGTTTGTGCACGTGGCTGTAAGTGTGTGTGTGCAACCGAGTGTGTTGAGAACGACACACCTGGCAGCTCCGCTTTGTTCCAGCATCGGCACCGAGGCGATTTCCCAGACTAAAACATCAATGGCTACTAATACCCGTGAGAGACCTCGCTCCTTCTCTTCTTTCCTCTCTCTCACTCTCTCTCTCAGCCTTGCTTTTTTGGACTCTTTATTCCTTTCTCTCTCTCTCTTTTCCTCTCACACACATTTCCAAGGTGATTGTCATGCAGACCAACTTTCTTTCTTTCTTTTTTTGAGGAGGTAGTTTTTGGCAACGTGTGATATTGTTTTGGATCTTGACATCTACTCGAGAGCATTCACACGGCACACGCCCAAGAGCAGTACCTGCAATGACAGGTTAGGAGTTGAAGGTGTGTGAATATGTGTATGTGTGTGTTTTTTGACACACCCCATTCCACGTTCTGGCGGCTACCGCTTAAACTCGTTGTGTAATGGCATGCCAGGAAAATCCAGCAATCGGGGCAAGTGACATCACCGGGGGGAACCTCTGATGGGCTGGGATGGGTTTTGGGGGGTAGGTATAGGGGGGATCATAGTGCGCATTAGATGGGGGTGGGTGAGCAGGGATGTCACTGCAGCACACTTATTAACAGCTGTCAATCAAAGCCAGAGACATTATCCTGCATGTAACATTTGTCTGTGTGTGTGTGTGTGTGTGTGTGAGGAAATTCAGGCACGTTGCTGCATCAGAACCAGAAGTGTGTGTGTGGTATGTAAGTTTGAAACGCCTCCTATATTACACCCTCTGCGCCTTGTGCGTCTGTCTCTGTTGCTCCTGGCTTCTCTCCAGGCTTTTCTTCAGCCTGCAGAATGGGAAAAGTAAATTCCCCTCCACAAAACAGCTCCAAGTCTCAGTTTCACTGCTACGCCCTGCTCGCCGAGCGCATTGCTTTACCATTACGTTTCCAAACAGGGTGGGGAACCAAGTCTTCGGCTCCATTGAAGAACCTGGATTCTTCCTAGTGGATCCAATTCACGCTAGCCTTATTGATTATTGCCACCACTCAGAACCATCCTCATTAGCTTTAAAGCGTTAACATTCGGCGTCTCGTCCTTGATTGTATCAGACACACACTGTTTTTTTTTCTCTCTTTCTCTATTTCTCCCAGATGGTTCATTTAAAACCCAGCCAGTCTGGACCGAAGCTCCGTTCCATTGTATTATGAACTCGGAAATATTTCAGACTTTCAGACTTTCATCTAAATGCGTTCCAGAGATTTTACTGTAAATAAATTAAACAATAAATAAATGAATAGAAAAACAAAAATCTGGATGACACCAGTTAATGGATGTTTCCATGTTTCCAAGATAAATTGTGGAATTCTGTAATCAAAAGCACAGCT
The DNA here is from genome assembly GCA_030014305.1 of Clarias laeviceps. Lineage (NCBI taxonomy): Eukaryota > Metazoa > Chordata > Actinopteri > Siluriformes > Clariidae > Clarias > Clarias laeviceps. The sequence continues at coordinate 4,675,893 of JAQMYJ010000010.1, forward strand.
ACTTATCGCTGCTAAACGGCTACCGTATGGTGGAAATATGTATCCGTAGCTCTCGAGTGCCATCATGGAAATTGGTTCGACCTTATCTAGAGATCCTGAGATTGATTTTAGTTTGAAAATAAAGCCCACTGCAGTCGTTCCCGTGAACATTCAGTGAGTGGAACACCTGATCCTTGAAAATCGATGGATACCTTGTTGTCAACTTGTGGAAGAGACACATCTGTCTGTGGGAACTGTCCACCCAATCATTCATCAACACCACTTGCACGCTACAGGAACTCGGCTGGGATTTACTGCCACATCCCCCATACAGTCCTGACTTCGCTCCAAGCCATTTTCACATGTTTGGGCCATTAAAAGGAGTTCCTGGGAAGTCAGCGTTTCAGATGTGAAGCAGGCAGTTCGATCATGGCTCTGGCGTACTGAGAAA
>JAQMYJ010000010.1:4676422-4690618 GCA_030014305.1 Clarias laeviceps
GATCTTTTGACAAATCAGTTTTATTGGCTTAGCTAGGTTTATGCTAAGCTAATGCTAGTTATTGTTTTAAGATAAGACTAGTATATGCTAAGTGCTAGTCTCGTTGAATGATGACTGTTTAGCATACTGTATGTGCCTCCATGTTGACTCTTTTTAACAGACTTTTTTACTTTATTAAAATTTTTTTTGTATATGTTTAGGTGCTGATTTCCTGATTATTCTACATAAAGACACATGGGTTTCCTTATCAAATTATCTTCCTCAAAACTACTTTCTAAATATATGTTAAAGGATATGTGCATTGAACATTGAATGCACTTCCTGAGCCCGTCCTAGTTATCAAACCAGGCTAAACATGCATCACTACACACTGTCTAATAATACAGATTGAATCATTAAAGTTTTGTTAGTGACATCGAACTTTGTGCTTAAAAAAAATTACACTGCTAGTCAGTCGTCTTTATTAATGTTAAAAAGCAGGAACAGCTAGCATTTTATCATGTCAGTTTCCACAAATTGTTAGCTAAACCACCAAACTCACAGAAGTCCTGGTGTGATGTGATGTGATTTTATAGATTGTTGTTCAGTGAACAGCTAGTGATAGCTAGCTAGCTATCTTCCCATTTTTGAAATGATAAGGAGCTATATTTAGCATGTTTGTTTCTCTTTTCACAGAAAAGTGGAATTAAATGCTAACAGGAGAGACAAGTTAATTTTTCTTATCCGTGCACCCTTTTTCTTAATTTTTTTTTTCTAAAACCTAGTGTATATTCTGTCTCTTCAGAGGTTAGCTTTAGTAGCACAAGCGGATTAGCTTCTGCTTTTTGAGATTAAGATTCATGGCTTTTCCAAAGAAAGAGCAAATTAATCAAAGAGTGATATATTCTTCCAAGAGAAAGTATAAATTTATTAAAAAAAAAAAATTAAAAAGTGAAGGATTGTGATATATAACAAGATGTTTATGCGCTATTTAAAATGCTCATAATCGCTAGCTGACACATCACGGCATATTTCGGCGTCTTCGTGCTACAGCGTGTACAGTATGTTTCGTGTTTGCTCAGCCAGCACTAATCGAGCGTATCATCCTGAGTAGAGGACACACACTGTGATCGGGGAGCAGAGCCAATCACAACACAGAAAGGAACGCAGAGAAGCTTAGAAAGCAGGCGCGCTGTACATGACGCTGCACAAACTCACTGTTACATTAGTGCTCGTTAGCGTTATCTTTCCCATCTGTTAATGGGACAGTCGACTAATTAGTGTAATGAGAGGGATATTTACACACACACACAAGCACACACACACACACACACAAGCACACAAGCATATGCATATCCACTTGGGTACTGTATACATAGCTAAGTGTGTGTGTGTGTGTGTGGTTTAAATATGTGAGTTGATTATGTTGATGTATTGAGTGTCAAGCTGAACCTCGAAACAAGGCATGATAGTTCCTTACTCGCTCGGATTTATGGTGATTTACAAAACACACACATATATATACACACACACACACACACACACACTTACAGTCTCAAAAGAGGCAGCATTACGCCCTTGTTAAAAATACCAAGGTTTCACGATGGAAACCCAATAAACACAAGAGCTTTTTCCATTGTCTCTTCCATTTTTGTACTTTCTGACATTGGCCAGTCTGTGTGTGTGTGTGTGTGTGTGTGTGTGTGTGTGTGTGTGAGTGAGAGAGAGTTTAACTACATCACTGTCACTTGAACAAACTCCATAATGTTAAGCTTGAATAACAAACGAAGGGAATCTCAGCGGATGAAAATATCTATAAACGAGTAAAATTGCTACAGTGTGCTTTACCTGCCAAAGTGACAGATGACCCGTGTGTGTGTGTGTGTGTGTGTGTAGTCTGGCTCTTTTTAGGATCAGCTCTATATTCCCAGGGCCCCTAATGTTCCCTCATTAATATTTTCTCAGAAACTGCCTGATGTTTCTGATACCCCATGTTGCCGGAGTGTTTTCATACATTTGCGTCAATCTGCTGCCTTTTATAGTCTCTGTCTCTCTCTCTCTCTCTTTCTGGAGCCTATTCCTATCTGGTACCAGTCCATCGTACACATTCACCCACACACTATGGGCAATTTGGAAATGTCAATTAGAGCCTAAACTGAAGGAGAAAATGGGAACTCAAACCCTCAACTATTGATGTACGAGGCCACGAGGCTAACCACTACACCACCATGCTGCCTCCCTTTTTATTCATTTGATAGATAATGTGAGGTTATGTATTTTGTTGCTACCTTTAGCGGCGGCAGTGGCAGCCCAGTGCATTAAGGCTTTCAGTTACTGATCTGAATGTCGGCAGTTTGAGCCCCAACTCCACCAGGTTGCTGCTGTTGGGCCCTTGAGCAAGGCCCTTAACCCTGTCTGCACCAGGGGCGCCATATAATGGCTGACCCTGTGCTCTGACCCCAGACTACTAACAAGAAGCTGGGACATACTGTATATGCGCAGAATAAATCATTTCACTGTGCAGTAACGTATATATGTGATGAAAAAATACTGAACTTAACTTACCCGATTAAATAGGAAGCTTTCGTCCAAGACATCCCGTTGTGCCTTCCAAACCACAGATAACTAGCAATGGAGTATTGTATGGAGTGGTAAAGCCATTAAATTTAGACAGCTGATTAAATTAGCGCTGGTGGTTGAGCATGGCGACCATAGTTGGATAATGATACTTTGACTGCATGGCTAAAAGTGAAGCCATCAAAAGCATTGCAGTGATTGGCTACGAAATGCTGGTGTTATGTCACTGGTTATAAAATAAAATCTCTACATTTCTACATTTTGGACATTTGTGGAAAGGTCCTATGTTATGAAGCTTAGCTGCGTTTAAGTCCTGCCTTCGTGCTCAAGGATTGGCTTGCTTGTGAGGATTTGACCAATCACTAATGAGACCAAATTCTTCCAACCAATCATTAACACAGAAGTACGGATTTGTTGATAAAAAAAAAAAAAATAAAAAAAAAAAAAATGGCGCCACTAAACATCCAGTGAGAGAACTGCATTTTGCAATCACAAAATTCATAATGCAAAGTATTTTTTTAACTGTTGCAAGTCAAAGCATCGTTCAAGTCAAAAAGTTCAACCATTGTAGTTTAGGGTCTATCTGTAGTAGCTCTAGTGTCTCTAGGTAACTGATAGACTTAATTTGAATTAGAAAATGAAAACATTATGAATTATCCATAATGAATTTGCTAGTTATGGAACCAGTTAACAATATTTTGAAAAAACATGAGTATGGAAATGATATGATTTTCATGCTTAATGACATTTTATTGTGTGTTCCATATATTAGCTAGCTAGAATAAACAGTGACAATGCCGACATTAGCACACTAGAAAGCCATCATTATGTATAGTAGCTGTAGTTTAATAGCTGTTGTCACACTGGCTAAGCAGATGGCGAGCACACAGATACAGCTATACACAGGCGATTCCGCGAGGCAATGGGTGTGGAAAAGCAGTATACATGTGTAATATGGATTTATGTGGTTTGTGTAGAGGAGCCACCGGAACAGAATGTAGCCACTGGCTCCGGGTAAGAACATTTTCACCTCTCACGGTTTGGCTAACTCCATGCAGCGCAGGTGAAAACACAGCGATTTGATTTTTCACTCTGCATGAAGGTGGCCTTATGGGCCACGACAGCCTTCGACAGCGAACAAAAGGATATTTTTCTCTCTCCTTATTGTTGCTGCGTCTCTCCCTGTTTTTCCCCCTCCTTCCATTCTCTCTCCCTCTGAATTGTGTTTTTAATGGCTCCTCTTAAAGCTTCTCAGTTTTCAGAGTGATTAAAAGTGGCGCGCTACGAAGGCGGTGTGTGTTCCTGCTCTCTAATCTCATCCCGCTCTCACAGCGCTCAATGGAGGGATACAGTACTGTTGTGGTTACCAGTTATGTGGTTGTGTGTGTGTGTGTGTGTGTGTGTGTGGAGGGGGATTCTCGCTGAGCCTGTGCTTGTGTGTTCTGTCTTGGCTTACGCAGCTATGTGTGTGTGTGTGTGTGTGAGAGAGATTGTGTATCAGGTTTAGATATTGCACTGACACACTAATGCAAAGTGTGGGAAAATGGCTCTCAGTCGTCTGTAATTAGGAGCGTAATGTCTGTGGTGCTGGCCACAGTTGTGAGAACGGCCATCATTATTTTTTTTATTATTATTTACAACCTTTTCTGTCTTTCTCTCTTTTTCCCATCTGTCTCTCTCTCACTCTTGTCTTTCTCTCTCACTCTTTCATTCTGGACATGTCCCAGCCTAAAGGAAAATTGACATCATTCCTTTATGTAAGGGCACTTTGCAATCGACCCCCCCCCCCCCTCAATCCAACACACACACACACACACACACACACAGGCTGAGTCATGGTGCAGTTTTAACTTTGAAAAACACAGAGAACACCCTCCTCTCCTCTGACAGGGTGCGGCCAGAGAAACAATTCTAGAGGAATGAGCCTCAAGAGGTCTCAGCATGTGTATGTGTGTGTGTGTGTGTCAAGAGTTAGCTAGATCATATACGCATGCTCGTATATTCAAGCGCTGATTTGTAAACCTGCCTAATTTGTAAACCTTTGAAACCTTTCCCATGACCTGTGTTCAGCTCACAAACATTCAGGTGTTGCAGTGTTTATTGGAACCACACAAGGTCACACCTGACAGACTCGTGACTTGTGAGGTCCTCAGGTTCACACGCTTATGGTCAAATATGAGAAGTACTGTTCAAATATATGGAGAAATACGATTAAACAAGTGTAACACTGACCACTTCTTTAATCTTAGAGAAAATATTTCACACACATACTGTAGTTTGTGTAAATATGTTTATGGAGACCAGATGACTAACTGAATTATGAAGTCCTCAAATTTAATTATGCTTATAGCTAAGGGCTAATATTTTCCTATTTTTAAAACTTATAAATCTTTCCTGGCCACAAGGATCAATTGACAAAGTAACTTGTGAGGTCTTCAAGTTCAAATTTTGTTCATATTTGTGAGGATTAATTTGAGAAAACTGTAAAAACTTGTAAAACACTTGAGTTCAAAAAACGCTAGTATGAGTTTCCCAAACATACACCTTGAAACTCCATAAATATTTTTATTTTTTAAAATACACCCTATTTATTTATACACAAATATATAAGGGCTGCTTTGCAAAATGTGTAAAATTGTATCCACACATATTCTTGTATTATTGTGTTTTTGAGGACCCAATCAAAACGTGACTTGTGAGGACCTCACATTTACATGTATTTGGACATTTGTGCTGCATATAATCCCATCAACCTCAGCGACATAAGGGGAACTCAAAACCTAGATTGTTTTAATGTTAATGGTTTTAATATCATGGCTTACTGATGTATATTCTTACAAACATGTAATTTATGGTAACCACATGATTTGTGGACTCCTCCAATTCCACATGCTCTCATATTTCAATTTAATTAGTAAAATTCCTAAATCATTGAGTGCATGTTGGACCAGGAAATGTTTCATTTATTGAAAAAATATATACATTGTTGTATTGCTGTGTGAACACATGAACATCCCAAAGTTATCTGAGGTCCTCAGATTTCACAATATGCTCATATACAGGGCCTGAATGTCTGGATCCATAGGAAAAATAATATTTAAAAGTATAAATTACAGCAAATGCTCAAATTTAGATACCTCATAGAAATGATTTACATGGACACTAAATATTCTTTAACATATCAGAACTGATGTTGATCCATGCAGAGATGAATAAGAAGAATGTTGAGTCGTGATAGGTCTGGTCTTAGTTTAAAAGCCAACTGGGGTTTAAAATAAATAGAAAAATATCAAATTCAATTCAAATTCCTTTGAAATGGGACTTTTGGGTCACCCTGTATATGTGAGTGGATAATTTCTAAAATTGGCCAATTTTTTAAAAACTCTGTAATCCTTTCCAGCTGATCTTTGCTCACATACATTCTTATATTAGTGTGTTCATTGAGACAACATGACAAAGCGCCTTATAGGGACATCAACTTGACTGATAATGTCTTCGGATATACTTGTTAAAGTTGGTCAATGTAAATGCAGGTTTTAATATCACATTTTACTGTATTCGGGAGAAAACTTGAACTCTTGAACTGGCATCGTTCAGACACACATTGAATGGTTCCTCATGGGCCAAAACCAAAATGAGCTAACTACAGTCTCTCCTATTCCCTTATGAGGACCGGGAATTTTGTCACCACAATGTCTTTTATTGCCATGAGGTTGGTATGTGAACAGGATGCTGCCCTCATAAGATGATGAGTACAAATCCATGCACACGTAAAACACATTCTCATGCATTGAGTAAAGATACTATGCCTTTAAAAGAAAGGATAGTTATACCACACACACAGACACAGACAGACACACACACCTCTAAAAAATATCTCTTTACATAAGGGTTTTCATAATAGTTCACAGCCCCAACTGTAGCTCTGCTCAGGGTCGTGTCTAGTTTCTGTGACAAATTCGTTAATGCAATGGAACCATTAACGTCCGATAGGGAGGAACCCACACACACACACACACACACACATGCACACACACACACACACATACAGAGTTAATTTCACTGCAGGTTTGGTGCATTAAATATCAGCGTGAATACTTAATATCATAAGTATTAAATTTGGTATGAGTTTTCATTAAGAACCTCCATATGAACATATGATCTCAACTTATAGAATTATTTCTACCACTAGAACATAGATCTGAAATTCTATTACTAATTGTATTTTATGAACAGCTTAAAAATTGAGTTCAGTTTTAAATTTGTTTTGAAATACCGAATGAGTTAATATTGCAGTTTCTGCAGTTTATTTTTTATTTATTTTTTTTTACAATTTTCATTATTGTATTCTAGGCTGATTTACAGAATACATGTTTGTGCAAATATTTTTTGTGACATTTCTTTCTTTCGGTCTTTTTCCATTAGTAAAACATGACTAAACTCTATTTATGGTTCATAAACAGGTTGTGCTGCCAAAATTCAAAAACTAGTTAGCTTAAAGTATAATTTATATAATAATTCTATATAAATTTACATAATTTATAACAAATAATAAAAAAAGCAGAGAGATTTATAACATGCAAAACCAAACTGTAATGAGAGAACATTCATCATTTCATATTCGATCAGCATCATAAGCAATGGCGGCTGGTCAATAAGGGGCGTTGGGGCGCCGCCCCCTTAAAGTTAGGCAGAGAAGAATGTTACTTTAACATGTAATTATTTAACATGATAATTATTTATTTTAATAATGAAATAAAGTCATTTAATCACAAAATTCCGCTGTATTTCTTAATATAATTTATTTACAATAAAAAAAATCTAAACTGTATTATGTTCATTTGTGTTCGTGTACATGGGGCGCCGGACAAACGAGTGTCTATGTAAACACGTAAATTTTTGAAAAGCATGTGATTTGAGGCTGAGCTCTAATTGGTTTTTTTTCAAATTATCCTTGGGGCGCCGCACTGTGCACCCTGAACCCTCCCAGTTTTGTTCTTAGCGAATCAATATTGTTTTTGAATATTTGGGCTCATGTGATTGGACCAGTCTCAACGAGTCTCATTAACGCTCAGCAGATGGTTGGTTAATGTATTGAATAGTAATTGACGTGGAAGCAGATAAATATGAGAGAAAATTATGTAATTTCTTTGCTAAAATACCCCTTCGCAAGGCGATCGGACGAAGAAAGAAAAAAAGCTTACACTCGGTGCTTTTCCAGCACTTCTTATGGCTATTTACAGGTGATTATCAAAAGTTTAATTTAAAATTTCTTTTTTGCGCCCCCCCCCAAAAAACATTTTTTTGCACCAGCCGCCACTGATCATAAGCAAACATTAAATTTGTCTGCCATATTGAATTTTATATTAGCATTTAGATTTTTTAAATTGTAGGATTTTACATTAATAGTTACCAAATGTAAATTCTTCATTCATAAGATTATAATTTTTTTTTAAACCATGGTACAGGTAACTAAATGCATTTACTTTTGTTATTATACTTAAGTATATATCTGTATTGTACTTGAGTAGTTTAGTGGATTCTTTTACCTCCTCTGACAAATATTTGTAATCTCTATCTAATTACCTTAGTTTATGGTGCTGCGTTACATAACCAGATGTGTGGATAGCATTTAAAGCGGTAATATTACCACCTGATACGTATTATGTGTAATTGTGTGATTTGCCTTCCCTCCATAATACACTCAGTCATGTAGCAGGTGTTTAAAATCAGAAGTGGAGTTGATTGCAGATGGTGATGAAAATAGCACATCCACAGTTTGGGAGCAGAGAGAGAGGGGGAGACTTTTGCTATGAAAGCAAATTTGAAGATGAGTATATTCAAATAGAAATGTAAATGGAGGAATTTTACTTTGTCCTCCAAAGGGTTTATGTATAATGGTATATAGTACGATGGTATTTTTGACAGTACTATGGTACTTATTTGCTGATAAATTGTATGCATTACACTATGGTACCTGGTTCTACCATGGTACATACTTTGGTACAACGGTACATGTCCTATAGTTTGGTACATGGTTCTACCATGTACTCTAGTATAGTACTATGGAACATGTACCAGGACATTGTCAAAAATATGTTATATATGTTATGGTACTGCCTGTACTATACCGTACCAGTAGTATATAATAACATTGAACTTTGGCAGCAACTGTGGTACCCAGTGTATTGTAGTACATTTTGTACGACCATGGTATGGTAAGTACCATATGGTACCTAACTTGGCAATCTTTAAAAAAAACTATCTGGTTACATGCTTGGGGCATGAATTGTACTAAAACTGTGATTGTGCCCATAAGAAATTTTACTATAGTACTATAGTAAAATTTCTTATGGGCACAAAGTTAATACAATGCAGGCCTCAAACATGGAACCAGAATGTGTTAAATAAACAAAAAACAAATAAGGTCTTATTTGCACTTAATACAAAAACTACCCATCATACATCAGTATAAAACTTTCTAGTTATCAATGCGTCAGTTACATCATGCCCATTGAGGAATATCGCATTTCTGTCAGTTTGTGATTCTTTATTATGAAACAAAGCCAGATTTTTCTTCTTCCAGAGCAAACCAAAAAGTACAGCAAGTCCCGTGTCTGACTCGATCTGTACCAAGAATACGCTTATTACACACTGACGTGATTCTTAGGGGAAAAATAAGAACTAGAAGACGTCCTTTGTGTGACAACTCGAGAAACACATTTAGGAAATCCGTCTCAGAGCCTCGAGTCTGAAACGTTCCCACGACATCAGCGAGACAGCGATGAAATCTTCCATAACGGCCCTCACATGCTCACTAAACTGAGCCAAGCATACACACACACACAGCCTGTTACATTGGGGAATTGGTCAACAACCTGACCCACGGAAGCCATTGCAGATCTGAATTAAGTCATACGGTACTACTGGGCCTCATCAGGGGCGCTGTAAAGGGGGCGCATGTAATGATTCAGCGCAGCGTCTTCAGGAAGACGACCACAGGGGGTTGAGGGGGTTGGGTTCTGGCAACAGGAGGTGAAGCAATCATTTGCGACGTGAAGTTAGCAGAGCAAAGTTTAGCTTTATGCATATGAGCCATTCGGCCACGACCAATAGAAGTGAGGGTCAGTGATGTGTGATGCCCCACCTACGCCATGTTGGGAAACATCTTCTGTGGCTTTTTAATTCCACATTTTCTTTCATACTCAGAGACTTACTCTGTTGCAATGAACAATTTATTGGTTTTAATTCACCCAGAAAGAGAAATGTTGCATGGCCAAAAGTATGTGCACCCCTGACCACAACAGACCATAGTACAATGTCTGGAGAATTACAATTTCCCTTGTTCCAGCATCACAACGTCGCTGTGCACAAAGCGATCTCCATGAAGACATGATGTGTTAATGCTGAAGTGGAAGAACTTGAGTATCCTGCACTGAACTCAACCCCTCTGAACTGCTTGGGGATAAACAGGAACTGGAGCCTCCTCGGTATACCAACATCAGTGCCTGATCTCATTAAGGCTCTTGCAGCTGAATGGGTGTGACCTCAGGCATGTGAATCATCTGAAGTCTACTAGATGTACACATAGATTGGATTCAAAGTTAAGCTATGAAGTTATTTAGAAGAATCTAGTTTTTATTGTCATTTTGCTTTTTTTTCTATTTACAACAACTTATAATTAGTTTTACTAACTCGTTGCCCTATATATTATTCTGACCATATTATAATAATAATCTATTATGAGATACTAATACATTATCATTTATTGGTGTAAGTCAGTGACTCATTTTTGCCTGGCTAAATTAATAATAAAAAAAAAAAAGACCATACGTTTCATTTTCACTAGTGCTTGAATAGTACGTTAGAAAGGTAGAAATTTTTCTCAGACAGACTCCCTGTCGAATTCATGCCTGAAACGCTGGCCTCCCAGGAACTCCTTTAATGGTCCAAACATGTGGAAATAGCTTGGAGTGAGGTCAGGACTATATGGGGGATGTGGGATAATTCCCACCATGTGCAAGCGGTTGTTGTTGAATGAGTGTGTGTACAATTCACACAGACAGATGAGTTTCTTCCACAAGTTGGTGACAAGTTATCCACCGATTTTCAAGGATCAGGCGCTTGCTGAATGTTCACGGGAATGACTTCAGTGGGCTCTGAGCCACCTCGGCCGGGATCGTCATTCACAGACATACAGTACGTCCATCTTTAAAACGTTTGCGCCATTCAAATGTTTTACTGCGGCTAAGAGTCTCATCACCGTACTGCGATTGAAGTCTTCTGTAAATGTCAATCAGTTTTACACCTGAATTCACCAGAAATTTCATCACAAGTCTCAGTTTGAATTAAAAGCTCCTAGTATTTTTACAAATTATACACACACACACACACACACACATATAATTTTTTTTTTACAAAAATAAAGACTCCCTTACAACACATTGTTTCTTACAAAGAATTTAATAAATATTACTTTCAAATGACACAAAAGTTCTTAAATTTAACACTAAAGTAAAACTGAAACGTTTTTTGTTCAGAGAGGCCTAAAGAAAAAAAATTTGTACGATGTCCTGGCCAGCATCACTCAGAAGAAAGAGTTCACTTTGACGGACCTGCCCTTTATTTCTGTCTTGAAATTATTAACAAAACAATGAAATATTACAAATAATACAGAGTTTTGACTTTTTTTCAAAGAAAAGTGAAGCTCTTTGAGCAAGAAGCTCTTCTTCTGGTTTCCTCAGTCGTTTGTCAGCTGATCAACAAACTGCTGGCTACGAGCTTTAATCTCACCTCACTACAGAAATACTGCTACGGGAAGCGCGGGTTACATTAACACAGTGACGGAATATTCTAAGGTTGATTTATGACAGAATACAGGAAATACACCACTGCAGAAATGTCTATTCACTTATGTTTGTCTTTGTTGTAAGACGCGTTAAAGTCACGTTTCGTTCTTTCCCACCTTTCTCCACCACTGTTTTGGAAACGTTCGGGAATTAATCCTGACCAAAACCGTCAAACTATAAACTTTTTTTTTCTTTTTTTCCTTTTTTAAACAACAACAAAATTTGTACAGCGCATTTCATTTCATTTCATTTCATACAGCTAGAATAAAAAATAAAACTATTCTTTCAAGAACACTTTTGGCATATTTTCTTTTTACAAACTGTTTTTTTTTTTATGTGAAACAAGTGTTTTCTGTCAAAAATAAGGAAGTTGAAAGCTTACAAAGCTGTCAAACCTTCGAATCTAACCGAAGAACATAAATAAAAAAAAAAAAAGGAATGATAGGCTCTCGAATATTAAGTTAATAAATCAAATATACACAATGATTAATTAAAAAATATGTACATACAAGAGAAAAAAAAAAATCTACACAACATTGACGTCAGAGTAAAGTCGACAATTAAATTCTTCATATTGCAAGGGACTAAAGTTTGACCTGCCGCCTGCAAAACAAAATAATGAAAGAAAAAAAAAGACAATAAATAATAGTAATAATAATAATAATAATAATAATAACAGTAAGGATAGTAATGACATTTTGGTTGTTGTGGATGTGTGGTGTAGCAGGGATGTTCGGATTGACAGGAGGATTAATGTGGGATTTACTCAGGGGGTGGGAATTTGCTATAAAGTATCGATAGTGTTTCTATAGAGCGCTGAATATATGCATATGCAAAAAAATTTTTTTTTTTTCAATTTGCCTTTTTTTTATCCCTTTAATTAGGAAGCTTTACTGCATCGATACGGCAACAAATCGAATAAAGAAAGGGCCGTCTTGAAGAAGTATCTTCATATATCACAATGTTAGATTTTGTTTGTCTTATCTTGTTTCCCCGGATAACAGATCCAGGGTGTTGAACAACCCCACCGTTTTGTCAACCTGTAGAGAACAATTTCAATACGTTTCCCTGCAACGAGAAGACAACGAAAACCCAGTTTACTCCAAACTCGCTTACAATTCAAGTCTAAAGTCGTCTGTTAAACCCAAGAAACATAATCAGCCCCTGTGCCTAAGATGAGACGAGACAACAAGACAGATTTACAGCTCAGATCGCAAACCAACACGAAATTGTTGGTTTGACAAAACAAAAAAAAAAACAGACATCACAGAAATTTTTTCCAGCCAGACATTTCAACAACTGCCCTTAGACTTCAGTTCTAAGTGAGCTTGGAGGATCTCGGTTCACGGACACGTGTCGAGATCCCCGTCTGCGTGACTGATTAAGATAACCTCAGAGCGTCTCTAGTGGAAGTGGCGAACCTGCAAACCTGGACCGAGATCAGCTTTACTCCTATCAGCACCTCGGCTCTGACACACAGGGTTTTATGCTCGTGACTAATCAGGTCGAAACCCTGCATCTCTGTGAAATGATTCCAAGGAAGAAAAAAAAAAAAAAGAAGAGGAATAGGAAAGAAAGGAAAAAAAAAAAAAAACACTGACGCATGTTTGCTGAGTGCAAATCCGTGTGCCTTCGAAATTCTGCTGCACACAAAGGAATTAAACTTTTTTTTCCCGTGGTGCCAAAAATCGCTTGTCCGTAGTTCAGCACTGTGTGAAGTAACCGAAGGCCGTGGTGTTTTGCTTTGTTTTTTTTAACCGGGGGGAAAACCAAAAAAGCGGCCAACCCACAACAACCTCGATCTGACCCAATTAGTCAGTGTGTCTCTATCGTAAATTTTGCTGTGGGGACTTTTCCTCGTTTTCTCCTTCTTCGCCATTTTGACAGTCCAAAACGGTCCAATTTCCCGTAACAGAGACCTGAGTCTCCTGCTCGAAGGTGAGCCGGAAAATTCCGGTGCTATTATTTTCCCGTCCGTCCTTCACCTCCGGGTGCAGCCGTAACGGTTGTCACGGTGACTGTTGCCTAGCCCACCGCCGTTTCCTCGTAGCCGCTATACGATGTACTCCATTCTGTGCAAGCTGTTCTGGGACTCCAAGTCTCTGTTGTCGCGTTTGTTAGTCCAGTGAGCGCACTTTTCGTGCAGGCTGCTTGGCCGCTCGTCGCACTCCACGGGTGCGTAAACCGGTCGCCGTGGAAACCGTGCTTTGTGGAGATGTTTTTCGGTGTCCGGGTCGTCCTCGGGCGCCGGCGTCTCCGGAGGCGGGAGTTTCTGCTGTCCGATCTTGGCGCTCACGGCGTTTTTCTCGATGCGGTTTTTGATCTGGTGCAGGTTCTCGCGCGCGTTGTTGGCCGCGTTGTTGTCCTCGGCACTCGGGACGGTCGACGGCGCAGACGTGTACCCGGTTGCGGTGGCGCTTGCGTTTTGCTTGCGACGTCGTCTCACACACCACAACGCTGCCCACACCAACGCCAGCGCCCAGATCACTGTTGCCACGGAAACCAGCACTGGCACCAGGTAATCTAGGGAAGAACAACGAGAAGGAACAGATTCAGAACATTTCCCATGGGCTGTAAATTATATTTATATACTCACAGACATTAATAATATTTTGGTACTTTTTGAGCAATGTTTAGAGAATGGAAAAATTATATACTGTATATTTGCAGCTTTTTCATGGAAACCGAGTTTTGTATGTTCTTTCAATTATAATGACTTACACTACCGTTCAAAAGTTTGGGGTCACTTGCAAATTTCTTTGTTTTTGTTTAGTGATTTATTTTCTACATT
>JAQMYJ010000010.1:4690718-4710718 GCA_030014305.1 Clarias laeviceps
CAATGTAGAGAGAAATAAAAATCAGGAACCATCATGGAGTTAGAAAGTGACCCCAAACTTTTGAACGGTAGTGTATACTTAAATCAAATTTTATACAGATAATCGACCTAGAGCTGTATCTATTTCCCAGTACTGCTCCATTAGACTCTCACCGTTGGGGGTGCTGGTGGGCCGGCGCTGGACGCGTACCTCCGCAATGGCAGTGAGGATGGTACCGTTAGTGCTTCGTTTGCTCACCACGTCGATGATCCGGTCTGTGATACCTTTAACCGGAGCGTGGCTCCTGCCGCCGTCATCAGAAACCTGCTGGAGAAGACATGCCATTTTAACATCGTTTTGACATGATTTTTTATAATAATAATAATAATAATAATAATAATTACAATAATAAAGCATTACATCTCAATAACTCATGTGGATGCGGGTGTGGCTTTGGCTTCCCTCAGTCGTTAGTTTAAATTTTATGGCTTCGGTATTTGTTTTATGATTTGTATGTAAAGTAAACAAAACAAAAAAACTACAGTGATTGATCTTGGGCTTTGGTCTCGGTTTGGTTTCTCCCATCATAAATAACTATTATTATGTGTAGTTTGTTTAACAAAGAAACACAAAACTGTAATGAGCTGTTGTGTGGCCAAAGTGTGTTATTTATGCAGCATAAAGAAACGACAGAACGACTCATTCTCATCATCACCATGATTACTGGCGGACAGTTTGGGTGGTAATAGCACAGGATTAATGTCAGGGGATTAGTTGTGGCATGCAATTGAGCAATTAAAGGATAAACCTGCTATTACAGGATTGACCGAAGGTTCCGGATACATACAATGGCTACGTGTATTTCACTGCTGGCCGTGGCGGAAGGTTCACAGGTGATGGAGATGGAGAACTCGGAGGAGAGGTTCTTCACCACGTAGAGACTTCGCAGCTCTCTGCACACCTGCTCCACCGTCACGCCCTGACACAAACAACACGTGGAAATCAGTCACGTGGAAACAGATTTCTTACCCAGGCGACGTGAATAAGTCTCATCTCAAGTTATTTTAATAAACAGGAGCAGCTGAAAATTTCACGGAAATACTTCAGCTGGTATTAAACGCAGAACCTGTCAGAGTTATTACGTCACAAAACACACACACCAATCGTGGTTCAGTATGCAAATGAGCTGGTACAACAAAGGTTTACAGGGCTTTTAGGTAGGCTTTTGTTGTTGTTTTTTTTTTATTTTTTTTTATATATATATATATATATATATATATATATATATATATATATCTTAAATTTAAACTTCAAATAAAACAATTAAAATCTAATAAAAAACAAACATGGCTCTATTGTTTCATCTAGAAATGCAAGTATCTGACACACCTCACATTCGCTCTCCTGATATCTTTCTCAGCTCTCACCTGCGGCATGACGTCCTTCGTGAAAGTGAACGTCACATTGGCGCAGTCGCTCTCCGGGTGGCACCGGGATTGGGTGGGCGTGCTCTGATCTGACCAGCACTCCCCTTGCGTGTGGCACGGTCGCACGAAGCACTGGTCCTCACGCACCGGGATGCACGACTGACCCGCCGGACAGTCTCCTCGCCCGGCCCCGAGCAGACGGCACATCCTCGGACCGCACAGCAACTGCGATGGAAGGTAGAGAGGCGGAGAAGGATTTCGAATTAACACCAATTATGCTTTTCTCAATCATGGACACATTATCAGACGTCATGATTTCTGCATTTACACATTCCTATATGTCACGCAGTGCACCATTTTGTCAGTTCTAATGCTATAATGAAATCCAACAGCGCACCGCTGAAGCTTAGTATCCTAACGATGCAGCCGGGAGAGGAAAGACTACCCGTAATGCAATGTTTCTGTGAATAGCATTTTCTTAAGTCTGGTTTCTGAGAAATTTCTCTTTGGAGTTGTACATTGTGCAGCACAATCTGATAATTCGGTTTCAGCCTATTAAAGGAGATTTATCGCCTTTGTTTAAGTCTGTCATTTCCAAATGAGGCGTGCTCAAAGTTTGCCAAAGACTAAAAGCTCGATCAATCAGGCCCACGCTGCGGTTGTGTTGCACACCAACTAGTCTTGCACTTGGGAGCCATTTACTGAACACACATAAATCCCTGCCTCGTTTTTTTTTTTTTTTTTTTTGTGGGGTGATTCACACAGAAAACTGTTTGACGTCAGAAGAGAGAGCGAGGAGCCGATTCCACATTCGTGGTTTTGTTCATCCGGACGATGTTTGAGGTTAAAGTTTACAGTCAATGGAGGTTTTTCCTCTTCCAGAGCTGCTCTGTGTGTTTGCAAAACGGAACTGTTATTTTCTTGTTTTTTTTTTGTTTAATTTTATTATAATTTTTTTTACTGCTTCCATATGCTGGGTCATTACTCAGCACCCTGGACTTTACACTGTGTTTTTTCTTTTAATACCCGTCATGATGAGAACACCATTGTATGAGTGGTTCACACACACCACACATTAATATTTAATCCTTCACTCGGTGCTCTTTGGTCCCAGACGCTGATAAAACTTCTCCTGGATAACGTTTCTCATTAACATTAGATAAGCTAAACGGTTTTGCCTAATATACAGGATGTGGGATCGCTTTGCTTTGATCTCAGCTAACGAATAAAAGAGAAAAGAGTCAATAGGTGACAGGTTGTTATAATATAAAACACACACAATCTCACAGCTGAAGCGTTAATCGTTAACCAGTGTGACCCACACGCTAATTCAGTCATCCTAAGAAACATCATTTGTAAGGGAACAGTTTGGGAAACTACGCCGGCTAAACTCTTAACTTCTTAAACATTGTTAACGTTATACATCCCAACTTGCTGAAGTCAGATTTATTAGATGAAGCAATGAAACCACTGTAATAGGTTTGTTTAGTATATACAGGAGATTTCTGAAGAAAAAAAAATAAAGAAAGAAGAAAAAACATTTTGGTGTTCAGAACAAAAGAAGAAAGTTTATTTAGACCTTTTTTTTTTTTTTTTTTTTACATCTGTAAGTTAATAAAGGTTTCTTTAAGAGAATTTTTTTTAATGTGAAAGAGAATAAGAAGATATATTCATGATCGTATAAAAAAAATTAAATAACATTTCATATGAACACTTATATAAGAAATATTCTTTTAAAAAATCTGGATATTATTGATATTTATCAGATCAATTATCAGATTAATAAATAAATCAAATAAGTTGATGAATAAATATAAAATGTAATAAAATAATAATAAATACCTAGGATGTATTGAGCAAAAAAAAAAAAAAACATTATTATTATTATCATTATTATTATTATTATTATTTTATTCCTTTGTTTAGCTGATTTATCTGTTTGTTTATTTACTTATCTTTCAAATTTTTCAGTTTGCATGCAAATAATTTCAATATGAGCAAGAACTTTTATTTATTGACTTCTACGTATTTATTGTTTTCACATCAGTAAGTTTTCCAGTAAATATAGATACATTTTTATAAAGAAGAAAAAAATATATATAATAAATTCTACAAAATGTATAAAACAATATATTTAATATTATAATAATATAATATTATATTATAACAACATTAAACAATATTTATATTGTGTTTTTGAGCTTTAAATATTATATGAATATATGTATATTTATTTCTTTTTATTAACTTGTGGGGCTTCGGAATGTTTAAATTTTCCACTTATTTATAGATAATGAATAAAAAAAAAGGTAAAATAAATAAAATACCTAGAATGAATAAAGCAAAATTTTATTTTTTGGAGGACTTCAGTACCTTTGTGCAGGTGATCCTGCCGTTGTGACAGGAGCAGGTGTTACAGTCTTTGTCCCATCTCGCACCGTCAGCTATGACCCGGCCGCTGTCCATGCAGGGATGTCTGATTACTGAAACCGAAACGAGTCATGTGACCATGGCTTTTGAAGCAAAAAGGAATTGTGACCAGCACTGAGCCGGTGTGTGTGTGTGTGTGTGTGTGTGTGTGTGTGTGTATTTACCTTCCTGACACCTCACTCCAGTTCTCCCGAGCGGACACAAGCAGCGGTATCCGTTAATCTCGTCCACGCAGGTCGCGCCGAACGCGCAGGGAGACGACTGACACTCGTTAATGTCTGCCAGAAAGATTACGATGTTGTTAATAAATCGATGATCGTTCTTGTTATCTTATTACCAGTAACTGACAAATACTAATGATAAGGAGATACTTCAGCTTAAGTAAGCCATCATGTTTGATGTGATAATGTGTAATTATGATGATCAGGTGATAAATGAAGCATGTTTACATGATCACAAATGACTATTTGGAAGGTAAAGTCGTTAAAAACTTCCCTTCCATTTCCTTGTCACATGCGGCTAAAATCAAAGTCACACATACAATCCCAGAAATTTTAAACTAAACTTTAGCAACATAATCAATTGTATGGGTGAAACTAGTTCGCCTACATTAGCTACAAAATCGTTCAAGATATAAGGCTAACTAAAAAATTTAATGAATAGCCGTCACGGCAACGTATAGACAGACTGTAGACTGTGGACTAGCTAAAACTCCTTGAAAAAGGTTCATAGCACTGAACTACATGAACGTTTGTACATTTGCCTCAAGCTTTTTTCTTCTTCTTCTAGCTGCATTTGGCTGAGATCGACAGACACTATCGATAAATCGTGCATCAGCGTTAGAAACCCGAGAGTCACTCACTGATGCGACAGTCGGGTCCGGCGAAGCCCGCGGCACACTCACACCGGTACCAGTTATCTCCGTCCACACACGTCCCGCTGTTGTAACTAACAGGAGAGACAGAAAGAGAGAAGGAGAAAGAGCATGTTTGAGTTCAGAGGTCAAAGTTCACTCAGATAAGATCTTCGTCTCATGCAGAGTGTATGATGGTGAATCTCGATACGTTCACTTCCTGAATGTCCTCGGGGTTTGTTCGGGACCGTGTGAGTGCCATGTGAAACGCGCAGACAAGAGCGAGAGAAAGTGTGTGTGCGTGTGTGTGTATGTGAGAGCGAGCTCTAGAGAAAAAGAGAGAAAGAAAGACAGAGATAGAGGACATGGGAAAAACCTGAATAGGGTTTTATGTATTTAGCTGGAGGATAAGTGTGTGTGTGTGTGTGTGTGTGTGTGTGTCGGAAATGGCTTACCATGGGTGTGGGTTGCAGTCATTCGAGTCTGTAACACAAGACAGAAAAAACAAAGTTTAATAAAAGCGATTCAATTCCCAAAAAACACCACACACACAGACACACACATACCATTGATAGACACCATGCATGCGAAGAAGAGAGAGGGAAGAAAAAAAAAAAAAGAAAAAAAATCTCAATCGAAATGGAAGCCTTTTATGATTGTGAGGCATTTAAGGAGATGAATCATGTCACCATAGCAACAAGAAATTAAAATAAATATGATATCTCTATCATTATGCATGCAAATGTCATTTCGAACTAGTTCGGAATGATGATTGCTTATAAATTTGCGTGTATTTACGGTAGCCCTGCTTTTCTAGCAATTACAGTTAACACTAACAGTAGAGTCCATGCGTGCCTTGCACTCTAGTGTACAGGAGGGATAAAAGGTACACGCAATCCCTTGCTTATTTTAAATAAGACTGAGGACAGGAAGTGACGTCATACTCTGGTTGCAGGTGAGTCCCTCCCAGCCTTCCTTGCACACGCAGGTGAAGTGGTCGCCGCTGACGACGCATGTAGCTCCGTTCTCGCATGGGTTGGGAAGGCAGCTGCTGTTTTTCGCTAAACACACACACACACATAAATATATTTATTTACAGAGATTGCATTTCATGTTCACGCCAAATGCAAAACACAAATGCAGCTAAAAAGTATTATTAAATTTTTTTAAAATGTTGACATACCGATATTACAGCTCGTCCCTTCCCAGCCAGGCGCACAGATGCATTTGAAGGAGTCTCCTTCGTCGTAGCACGTACCGCCGTTGTTACACGTCGTCTCATCGCACTGGCTCTCACCTGAGAACGTGAGATTCGCACACAAAAGACCAAATCTTAGACCAAATTCTACTGATCACAGAGGTGCAAACGTGTGCTGTTTCTCAGTACGTATTGCAAAATCAAAAATATCACATTTCACAATTCGTACAGATCCGTAATCCGCAGTGATGTAGAGATAATGTGCGGGGATAATAAGGTTGTCTGCAATTACAGTACTAATTTGCTCGCTAATCCCTAAAACCCCTGGATCATGAACTGCCAGCATTACGTTTTGCTCCTTCTTTATCCAACTGTTTTATTTATTTTATTTATGGAGCTAGACTTGATTAGTTTGGCTCCACAGGCTAGTATATTTTGTGTATTCAGTTTGCAATGCACTCATATTCATGAGCGTCCAAGCTAAACCGTGCATTTAGAAAGTAATGTAAAAAAAAAATAAAAATAATAAATCATAATACTGAGAAACGGCCACTATTGTTTAAAAAGACATTCCAAAAGAGGGAGGTGCTTACGTGAGTGACAGGTCTTGCCTTTCCAGCCGTTTTTGCACTCGCAGTAGAAGTCGTTTACCAGATCGCGACACACACCGCGATCGTGGCATGGGTTCGTACTGCAGTCGTCGATATCTAAATAATAATGACAACAAAAAAAAAAATTGGTTTTTGGTTTGCATCCTATAATATCTTTATTTATTATCGATACTCCTATTAGTTGTGGTGAAGATCATGACAAGTAGCCATCGCTGTACAAGCGCTAAATGTCTCTGTAGTCAGTGTGGCATTAACAGTGTTAGAGCCACATTCCTTTCAATGGTCTGAAAGAACATGTTCTAACTGATAATAATTAAAAAAAAAAAAAACTATAATTTTAAAGATGAGACATGAGGACATGTGCTTACTAGTTTCGCAGTCGGGTCCCTCCCAGCCATCAGCGCAGATACATTGGTAAACGTTTACTTTATCAATACACGTCCCGCCGTTACCGCATGGGCTGCTCTCGCAGTCATTAATGTCTAAAACAGACAAATAGAGAGAGACAGAGAGAGAGAGAGAATGTGTTAATAAACAAACTATTAGTCACAGGGTGCCAATACTTTCACAATCAAGAGATGAAAATATTCAAATTCTTTAAATATACGAATTATAAACCTGACACCTGTTCTCTGGAAAACCGTAGGGCGTAGGGCTTATTTGCATATTCTGACACGATTGGCTCTTGTGTTTGATGATACGATAAAACGATCATGTTGCACTTACTCTCGTGACAGTAGGTTCCAGTAAAGCCCTCCTGACACTCGCAGCTGAAATGACCGCCGGCGAGGCTGCGGCACTGACCGTGCGGGCCGCACACATTGGATGAGATGTAGCGCACGTTGCCTGGCGTGCTATTCGAAACCACGGCAACCGTACAGCTGTCGATCACTGCGGAATAGAAACAAAGGGGCGGGGTTAGCAAGGTCAGACTGCTCTCTGGCAACAAATCAAGGGGAAATTCCAACATGAGCCTCTCCCTGTTTTAAATATAATTTTTTTAGAGACCTATTATCTCTCTTGTGCTCTCTCTTTCAAACCCTCGGAGCGTGCATAACCCTGTATTAGAACACACCCAAGATCCTGACAGCTCTCGTAACGGTTCAGATAGCAGTGTGCTAAGACTTAGCATAGCCGCCACCTAGTCTGCTCCTGCACCCCCACCCCGGTAAAGTAGTTAAGTTCAAAAGTGTAATGCAATATTAAATATTCCCACAGGTGCCACAGCCCTCGGGGAGCAACGGAGATGCGTTAGAAATGGCTAACTTTTCTCAATGATACAATGGAATGGCGCCAACAGGATTAAAATATCCCGGTTCATGGCCGAGTGTCGTCATTAAAACCTCAGAACGTTCCTGAGTGACATGTTGCAGATATGTGAGAAGTGTGATATGACACAATATCAGCGCAAAGCACAAGCTTCTGAGATATTTTAAGCCTGTGGAAATGTCATCGCTACAATTATCGTCACCGAGACGAAAAGATGTGGGGAATGAGAGACTATGAAAGTTGTTGTGGTTAATGCAAATCGGTAATATACAAGACGCGTTCAAGTCAAACAGGAACTTTTGATTGCACAGAATTCCAGAACACAGTTGTGAGAGTCAAAACTCATTGTTTCTCTATATAATCCTCTGCTACACTAATGCACTTATATGCACCACCGTAGATAGACAGATAAATAGATATACTTTATTGATCCTGTGAGGGAAATTATTGGATACAATTAGTCACTAGTGCTTGGATATCATCAAGGTATAAAGTTTTTCCAGCACGCCGGAGCCATGCCTGCTTCACGTCTAAAACACTGGCCTCTGAGAAACTCCTTTAATGGCCCTTTCCTTTAATGGGTAAAATGGCTTGGCTTGATCACCAAAGGCGTTCTGTTTTTGCAGGAATACACAAGTTCATACTAACCACCGCACCACTTGCTCATATCCTGACCTCGCTCCAAGCCGTTTCCACATGTTTGAGCCATTAAGGGAGTTCCTGGGAGGCCAGCGTTTCTGGCGTGAATCAAGCAGGCTGTCCTATAATGGCACTGGTTTTACTGAGAAAACTTTCAACCTTGATGGTATCCAAGCACTAGTAAAACACTGGGACAAGTGCATTAGTGCAAAAGTCCCGGTTTGTCTTGAACACGCCATGTACAAAAAGCAAGCAAAGAATTCCAAATAAAAGACAAAAATACGGCTTCTGATGGAAATCAATTACATTTACATTCAAAGCGACAACCTGTGTGTGCACATTTTTTAAAATCTCCTTCAACAAAAGGATTTTGTTTGCGTTCTTCACTTCTTTTATTGGTTGTTATAAAAAGTCACGCGTTCATTACTTCATCACCTTTTTTGTTACACCAACTGTAAATGCGTAGACCATTATAACCGACAACATAAACATGTTTTGCAATGATGTTACATAACCTTCAATGTGTGTTTATGTCTTCCTCTGTTAAGATCAAACACATGCATACATATATTAAAACTTTACACAGAACTAGATCTTGCATAAAAAATAAAAGTATTTAATTATCACACTATAACAAGAACTAAAGTGATAACTGAAAGATAAAAGTAACACTAGAGCTCTATGCATACTTGAACAAATATAATAGATGTGCACACATATGCACGCGTGAGCAAGTGAATGAACAATTACCTTCGCAGGGCGTGGTGCGACAGTGGTCTTTGAGATGGGAGCAGTTCTTGCCCTCGTAATCCTCAGAACATTTACAGTAGTAATCCGTCTCTAGGTTAAAACACGGCGCACCGTTCTGACATGGATTTCCCTCGCAGTAGTCGATATCCAACTAGACAATGCAAAAAAAAAAAAAAACAACCATGAGTTATCAGTTCATTCCATAATCACTAATAGGGCTTTTGTTTTAGATCTCATTAGGTAACATAGATAAAGTCAGGCTAACTTAAATTCAGCTAAATTACCTCAGAATAATGTAAAAGAATAAAACAAAGAAATATCACCAGGCTAACTAATTAGATCAGAGACATAGCAAGGCTAAAACATTACCTCAGAATAATTTAACATGTTTGCTTCAAATACCTCAGAACATGCTAAGGAGGCATAGCTAGGTTAATACTACAGAAAAAACACCAGGAACAAAATTCCAGGCTAACAAATGAGCAACAGAAATCTATTTAGCCTGACAATAGTCTAGAGAAACGTGGCTAGGACAAGAAGTTACTTCAGCATGAACTACAGGAACATATTAAGGCTTAAAAAATCATTCCAGGCTAACAGAATATGTCTGAATTAGCAACAAAATCAAGTTGCTATAGGATAAGCTTAATAAGCACAGCAATACAAATGTTTTATCTCAGAATTAGCAAAAGAAACATAACTTACTAAGGAGTTACCCAAAAAATAATCAACAAGCTAAGAAGTTGATGAAATGCTAATGTTTTACCTCAGAATATGTGAGAAACAGACACAATATTGTTGTGAAACATAGCAAAGTTAACAAGTTGAAGCTATTGAGAGGAATAATCTAGAAAAGCATATCCAGACTAATAAATCACCTCACAAAAAGGCTACCTCAGTATAAACAACATAAACATGTTCAGCCAAACGAGTTACCTCAGAATACGCAAGAGAAGCAACAAAAACTATGGTTTGAATGCAGAGTAAGCTAAGGAAACATAGCCAGGTTAAACTTCAAGTTTACAAGCTAGGTTTATTTAAAGTTATTAGGAGAAACTAATAAACTAAGTTTTAACACATTTAAAGCTAGAGAAATATAGTCAGGTTACAAGTGAAACAGCTAAACTAAGTTAGCATACAGTAAGCAAGAGAAACATACTGTACAGGCTAATGATTCACCACAAGTGAAACAGCTAAGTTAGCATATGGAAAGCTGGAGAAACATAGCCAGTTTAATGAGCTACCTCAAAACAAACAGAAACAAACTAAGGTTTTAACACATTTTAAGCTAGAGAAATATAGCAATGTTACCTCAAGTCAAACAAATAAATTAACATACAGTAAGCTAGAAAAAAATTAGGTTAATAGGTTACCTCAAGTTACAGAGCTAAACTAAGTCATCATACAGTAAGTTAGAGAAAAATAGAGTGGATAATAAGTTACCTAAAGAGAAGCTAATACACTAAGGTTTTAACACATTTTAAGCTAGAGACACATCAAGTGAAACAACTTATTTAAATTAGCAGTAATTTACAGTAAGCTACATAAACATATGCAGGCTAATGAGTTAACCTAAAGAGGAACCGCTAAACTAAGTTATCCCACCTTAAGCTAGAGAAACATACCCAGGTTAATGTAGTTTCCCAGCACATCAAAATTATTTACACAGAATGAAGAGCTAATGTATTATCCACTCAAACTGGCTAAGCTAGCATATGTCTAAAAAGAAAGCAAACAGCAGTTAATGTTAAGCAGTGACATGAACAGACTTGACTGTGTTTTGGTGAAGGAATATGGCTGGGGTGTGGCGGGGAGACGATAACAACTCACAGCTGTAGAGAAACGATGTTTGTGGTTGCAGCGAGCTGAAGGGAGCTATATAAGCTAATCCGAACGTCACAAAAGATATTAGGTTGCGGTGAGAAAGTGAAGATGATGAATTTGCAAAAAGGTTCAAACGACATAGGCAAGTTCAAAACACGCATCGAACCCGAGGAATGCCGTGGGCGATATGGGTGTGTGCTCGCCCGAGTTTCACTCACCTGGCACAGGTTTCCAGAGAAGCCAGGCAGGCACAGGCACTGGAAGCCGTTGACATCATCGCGGCACTGGCCCTTGTTCAGACAGGGCTGACTAACACACTCGTCAATATCCTTCTCGCAATGATCGCCCGTGAATCCCGCCGCACATATACACTTGTACCCATTCACCAGGTCCTGAAAAGACACAGAAAGTGTTTAATTAGCGTCAGTACAGGCTGGCTACACCTAGCATAGCATAAGGTTTATAGCAGCCTAAAGCTATTACAATCATATGCTAATATGTTTGTTTTGTAAGTGACTACATTAGCTTTAAAACTTTTTTAAAAACAGACTGTCAAGCTCTTTGATAAGATCTAAGATCTTATGTTATTACAAACATAACAAGCTAGCATAACTTTGCTTGACGTGGCATGGCCAAGTTACCATTATGACAAGACAAATAAGCTACAGAAAGAAATCTTTTTCTTGCAAGAATCTTACAATTTTCAAATAAAATATAAAATATAATACTATTTGCACATCAAGTTTGTTCATCGCTAACTACGGTACACTCCAAAATCAACATAGCCTGTGTTGTTATATTTCGCTTAACATGCACAATGAATACAAATCTACAAACTATACAGATTCTGGTAGTGAAAGTAAGGCAGTGAAAGTCTTTTTTGTTCACAAAGAGAGAAATAAATGAATGCAATTTAAAAATAAATGCAAAACTTTTACATCACTGCTAGCATAACAGAACACAATTCGCGCTAATCACCATGTTTGCTTTTGTTAATTTTACAGATTAGCATGGGTTTGTTGTTAAAGGCGGCTCTTTTCGGATTCGGCTTATCTTCGCTCCAGCCGATTCCGTTTGTGGAAGAAAAGGGTCAGTGAGGTAAAAGACGGAGAAAAGAAAGAATGAGCGAGGTAGAGAAGGGAGGTGTGGGCACAAAGGGGAGGAGGATAGATGGAAGAATAAAGGCGCTCTCTCTCTCTTTCTCTCTCCCTTTCTCTCTGGCAGGAGACAGGAATGTTTATGGAAATCTGATCTACTGTGTTCATCCAGCCTTCCTCCCACCCGCACTCTTTCTTTCCCTCTCTCTCCCTCCACTTTTTTTCATCCCAGATGGCTTTCTTTCCCTCCTGTCCTTTCTCCAAGGAATGACTCAGCAGTCGCTATTTTTGAAAAAAAGAGATGGAGAGAGGTGATAGGAGAAGGAAAAAAGTCAAAGCCCATGCCAAGGATTTGACGAAAGACCCCCAAAACTTTGACAAGCCATTTTGGTGGGTACAAAATACCACACATACACACGCACACACACGCACAAACCTACCTGACAAGATCCTCCATTCAGACATTGCCCTTGGCAGTCGTTGACATCTGCAAATAATAACAATAAAAAAACACAAAGGAAAACAATAATTAATGAGAATAGCGGGTCTCAGCGGTGACTCAAAGCAAACAGCCGCGGGCTCTTAGTGCTATCGAAGCAGTTCGTGATAAGCCACGCTGTCAGATCTCCAGAGCTTTTCCTCTGATAAGGATCAGGAGGAAACCGTGTGAGAGGGAAAGCGGGCGAGTCGCAGCGCTGGCAGCGGTGTTGAAGTTGGACGCTAATCGCTAACAGTTTGCTAATGGGCACTGATAAGACATCGTACAAATGCCATTTATCAGAGTGACTAAGGCCTGCACTCGATCTGGATAATAACATGATAACACACTTCCAACCTTAATATTTTAATTGGCCTGAAATTTTAGACAAGCGTGAACATGATCATCAAGGCGCTGTCACGTGAACGTCTGATCGTCTCGGTTTGCCACCGGCCTGATTACAGGATTGCAGCTCTAATCACAAAGCCTTTGGGATTGTCATGCACACCTGTTAGCGAGCTAGCCTGCTAACGTGTCCAAATAATCTGTCCAAGAAAGAGAAAGGAAGAAGGGAGTGAGTGAGTAAATGAGTGAGTATGTAAAGTAAGAAAGAATAAAGGAAAATGAGAAAAGAAAGAAAGAAATAACAGAGAAAGTAAAAAAAATTAAAAAAGAAACAAAGAAAGAACGAAGAAAGGAAGAAAAGGAAAACAATAAGAAAGAAAGAAAAAATAAGGAACTAAGAAAGAAAGAAGAAAAATAAAAATAAAAATAGAAAGAAAGAGAGAGTACAAAAGAAAAGTTAGGCATGATGAAAAAAAAGAAAGAAGAATATTAAGAAGAAAGATAGCAAGATAAGGAAAATAAACCAAGTACTGAGAACACACAAAAAAGAGAAAAAAAAATCTCAAAGCAGAAGCTATGTTGTACAGAAACATATGAAAAGAAAAAACAAGATGGGAAAAGTGAAACAAAAGAATTAAGGGAGAGTTATACAAGAAGACCTTTGTAAGTTACACAAGAAAAAATGAAAAACATCTAGAAAGAAAATGATGAAAAATAAAAATTGGGGAAGGGATTAGAAAGTAAAAAAATTAAAGAAAAAAGAAAGAAGAAAAAGTTTAAAAAAGACAAAAAGCATGAAAAAGGGATACAAAGTACCAAAAGGAAGTAAGCTAGAAAAAAGAAAGAAAGGGAAAGTAAGACAAAACAAGGAAGAATGAAATGTGAGAAAACAGAGCAAAGAAGAGCAAGAAAGAAACAAAGCAAATAAAAAGGGGAAAAAAGTGATATCAATAGAGAGAGATAAAGAAGCCAACGCAGAGCTAGGTGTGCAAGACTGACAGCTTGATGACGTGACTTTAGATGAACGGCAGTGGCGGTAGAGGAGACAAGAGACGGAGGTGATGTGTCACTTGTCCTGGACCTACTTACTGATGTCACAGTTGGGTCCGGTCCAGCCGGGGAGACACTCGCAGAAGTATCCACCAATCAGGTTGCGGCAGAGGTGGGCGTTCACACACGGGTTCTCGGCACACTCATCTGCATCTGCAGAGCCAGAGAGAGACATCAGTACTCTGTGTGTGTGTGTGTGTGTGTGTGTGTGTGTGTGTGTGTATGTGTCACAAAGAGCGAAACAAACAGGGATTTTAGACAAGTGTGATACTGAGAGAAAGAGAAACAGTGAGAGACTCAGCGACAGATAAATAAGATAAAGAGACATGGAGAGACAAAGACAGATGAGAAACAGAGAAAGGGAGACATAGAAAGTTCAGAGAAAGATAGAGAAAAAGAGACTAGATTAAGACCAAAGGCAAAAAGAGGTGAGAAAGGCAAAGAGGAAAATGAGAAACAGACAGATACAGAGAGTTTGAGGGAGATAGACAGAGAAAGACAGCGATAGTAAGATAGAGAAAGAAGCAGAAACAGAGATAGATAGAGAGCAAGAGTGACAGACAGACAGATGAAAAGATAAACCGAAAGAGAGAAATAGATAAACAGTGACAGGACAGACAAACAGAGTGACAGACGGGAAGAGAGATAAGAAAAAGAGAGAGGGAGAAAAATTAAGATTTGAGCAAGAGGCAGAGAAATTAAAGACAGAGAGAGAGAGGGAGAGAGAGAGAGAGAGAGAGGAAGGTAGACAGAGAGACTGAGAAAGACAGAGTGATAGATACATAAAAAAAAGATGAGAGAGAAAAACAAAGAAAAAGAAACAGACCGATAGAAAGAGAAAGGCACTGACCGATGAGACAGGTTTTGCCGATCCACTGCGCAGGACACTTGCACTTGAAACTGTTAACGAGGTCCATACACGTCCCTCCGTGGTGACACGGGTTAGGACTGCAGTCGTCTTTGTCTGAGGAAGAGGACACAGTGTTATACACTCACACACACACACACAGGGATGAGGATCTCTGGGTGCATGTCCCACACATATACACAGGCACCACAAGTGCTGGCTCTGCTCCGTCTGCTCTGAGCCTTGGGCCTGCGCTCGCTTACAACCCATCACTGACCCGTGTCTGGATTACGTCCCGTCTCACGACTGCTCCAGCTCTCCCACAACCCACTCAGGACATACACTGCTTCTCCTCTTTTAAAGTGACAGAGTCCCCCATCCACAACTGGTCTTAGCTTTCTCGATCTCACTACACTAATCTCACTGTATGACACTCAGCTTTAAACCAGCGATTTGCGACTTATAAAGCAGTTTGTTTCTGTCTTTTTTAGCGGTTCCTTTACTGTAACTTGTTAGGAGAACATTTTAGCCCAACAGGAAAAACAAAAACCAAAAATAAGGAGAGGATTTTATAAGTGTTTCGTTTTTTGTTTCTCATTGTGATATGTGTACATGAAGTATAATAGGAATGACAGAAAAACGAAAGAAATATTGACTCGCAGAGGGAATTTTATTAGATCTATTTTATTTGCTTATCTATCTATCTATCTATCTGTCTATCTGTCACTGTAATGTTTAATATGAAGTCATTTAAGCCTATTTTTCATTGTGTATGAGCTGGACATCTTATTCGGCAAGCACACACACACACACACACACACACACACACACACACACACACACACACACACACACAAACCCCTAGAACTCACTGATGGCACAGGAGGGACCGGTCCACCCCGGAGCACACTGGCACTCGAAGCCCTGATTGCTCTCCATACAGCGTCCCCCGTTCAGACACGGCTCCGACAGACAGGCGTTATCCGCTACAGGAAGAGAGAGAGAGAGAGAGAAGGAGAGAGAGAGAGAGAGAGAAGGAGATGTTGTTTAACAGTTCGGATGTTCTGGAGCAGAGGGAGAGGTCCTGACTCTGGGTTTTCCCCTTTCAATAGCTCCCTCCCTTCCTCTCACCCTCCGTCTTCTCCGTCTCTCCCTCCCTATTTTCTCTCTCTTTATCTGATGCAGCTAGCGGACTGGAAAGCCCCTTTGGCCTTTCTCACACCGACACAGACAGACAGACAGACAGACTGACACACAGATAATGAGAGACTGATGGAAAGTGATAAATGAAAACCAAAAAAAAAACAAGTCATGAAAAGACAAGTGGAAAAAAGGATCTTACAAAAAAAAAAGTTTTTAGAAAAGAATCTAGGAAAAAGGAAAACTGAAATAAAAAAATTGAAATAAAACATAAAAAAATGTTTAAGAAATGGAAAAAAAAAACTGAGAAGGATAGCTGAGAAAAGTCCAGAAAAATGAAAGAAAAAAGAAAAAAACAAACAATTGGAACCAGAGGGGGAAAAAAGACAAAAGTCTAGAAAAGAAAAGCTGATACAGCGTACATGGAGTGTCCAATGTTGAAACAGTATGTACACACACACACACACAGACACACACACACACACACACACACACACACACACACACACACACGGAGGGAATAAGGGCAGAAGGAGCCCCACACGTTGGAACACATTCATCTGCCCATATCAATTAATGCAAACTGCATTTTTTGGCTTGGAGACTGTGTGCGTGTGTGTGCGTGTGTGTGCTTGTGTGTGTGTGTGAGCGTGTATATATGTGTGTGTGTTCAGCATGGCTGGGACCCCCATGTTCTCCTGTACTCCTCCTCGTTTCCCCTTTCTCGCTCAGTTACTCACTGGAGGTCTGATGCTGGTGGCAAAACAGAAATGACAGACAGAAGGCAGGAGGAAACGAGACAGAGGTTAAAAAAGAGAAGGAAAAAAAAACGAGCAGAAGAAGAGGAAAAAGAAGAAGCCCCAGATCTCTGACAAAATTAAGAAGGAGTCGTCATTCTTTCCTATGTTTTCTCTCTTTTCATGCAGGGTCTTCTTCCAGCTGACCCTAAACACCAGAGTCCATTAATCAGCATCACCCACACTACATTACCCACAATGACCCGGGGCCTGCGGGGAACTACACTACCCACAAGAACCACACCACCCTGCCCTTAACGAGCCTCCGGTTGCCTAACAATAATGAACAGCGAGTTCATTCTCTAAAAAGCAGATCGACCGTGAAAGAAAGAAAGAGAGAGAGAGAGAGAAAGATACACAATTTACTGTGTTACAAGCTGAAAACATAATACGTGCCTTGTAAGCCAAGAGAGCAGCGTTGCTAGGCAACAAGCTAGCTAAAATGGCTGAGGTACAGTCAATTTTTATCTAGTTGTCCTGGACAATGTAAAGACACAGCGACCTTGAAAACGAGGCAAATTTGTTCGACATTTATCTCAAATGTGTTGTCATGTCTCTGGGTAAAGACTCCAGTTTGGGTAAAACTATGCGGTTATTAAACTTGGTGACAAATTAAAGCAGATTTGCTTCACACAAGATTTCTGTTAGAGGTTTTAAAAAAAGTTGTTATTTCAGCGAAAGAAAGTAGATTTCATTAAATCCTCTAATAAAAAATACAAACAAACAAAAATTAAACCTGTCCTTTCTGCTTTCTGAGGTAAATTATCTTTAGTTTTCTTCAAATTTAAGCCAAAGTATGAATTCATATTGTTCTCTTCACTCTTTATTTCTTAAATTTCCACAAAAATAAGGATCAAACTCAGCTAAATGCGCTAAGTACTTAGCTAATGTTCGTAGCCATGTGTGTGGAAATCTTTGCCCAAAGTTGTTTGTGGTCAAAATTAGCTAACTGGCTAACTTAGCTAGCTAGCAATGTTACAGGTTTTTCAGGTAATGATTACCTAATTATGTTCAGTACCAGGTCTTCCATTCGCTGTCTAGCTGACTAGCTGACTAGCTACACTAGCAAACGATAACAATTTAACAAAAGTCACATGCTAAAGTACGGCTCGGTGGCTTAGTGGTTAGCACAGGGTCTGGGTTTGATTACCACCTCAGGGTCTGTGTGTGGGTGTGTGTGTGTGTGTTCTCCCTGTGCTTGTTGGGTTTCCTTCAGGTACACCGGTTTCCTCCAAAGACATGCAGATTAGGCTAACTGTTGGTCCCAAATTGCCCATAGTGTATGATTGAGATTATGCTAATTGGCGGTTCCAAATTGCCCATGGTGTGTGAATGAGCCTCCTGGGATAGGCTCCAGGCTCCTGTATACAGGATAAAGTAGTACAGATGTACAAAGGTCAAGAATATCAGTTATTTTTGTTAAAATGCTTTTCGATGACATACAGTAGCTACTAGGTACAGGCCGGGGTAGCTCAGTGGTTTTAGTGTTGAACTACTGGTTGGAAGGTCCCAGGTTCAAATTCAAGCACCACCAAGTTGCCACTGATGGGCCCTTGAGCGAGGCTCTTAACCCTCAACTACTCAGATGTAAAATTACATAAAATGCAAGTGGCTCTGGATAAAGGTGTCTGCCAAATGCAGTAAATATAAGCTACCTTTCAGTAAAAATATTGTTTATGCATCAGCCCCCAGGTGGACCGCTACCGTGTGTGTCACATCTCACCTCTCTCGCAGTTCTGGCCGGAGTAACCCTCAGGACAGGAGCAGTGATACTTGTCTGGTCCTGTGTTACTGCACGTGCCTCCGTTCAGACACGGCTGCCGCGTGCCACACGTGTTTAGGTCTAAACCACACACAGACACACGCGATCAGATCTTGATTTAGTGATTAGCATGTCAGCAAAAGGTTACGTGCTATTAAGTGTTAAACATCATATTAAGGACGTTTTCCTGTAAACCAAACTACCTTTGTCACAGAGCTGTCCTCCCCAGTTGGTGTCACAGAGACACTGCCAGGGTTCCTCACAAGTGCCATGAACACACCCGGGGTGTGGGATACACTGATCGCAGTACTCACCCTGCCACCCATACAAACACCTACACACAGAGAGAGAAAGAGAGAGAGAGAGAGAGAGAGAGAGAGAGAGATTACTGAAAAATCAAAACTGGTCATTATGGTTAAGACAAATTGTGCACCCAAAATCCTTTAATGAGAACAAGGATTGCACTAGCTATCACATAACCAATTTCAATTGAGCTTCTTATAAATGTTTTTACAAACATAGGGATCAAACTTGGATAGATCAGCTTAGTACTAAACTAACAGTCATGTTTGTGTTTGAAACAAATCCATTTAACAATTCCAATGATTGCACAAGTTATCAGATTACCAATTTAAATGAGATACAGAATGTTTGTGGAAATGAGACATAAGCTTGCGTTATGTCAAAATTTCCCCTTGTGTCAGATATGTTGCTAAGAAAATACTCCATACAACCAAAACTGTGCTGTATCTTCACCTAGCATCTGGTAAAATATCTGTTGGCTCCAAGGTGGCATTCAATCATGTTGCATTTTTAAGCTAGGTGTTTAACACAATGTCACTTTCCAGGTAAGATAGTATTCTGATGATGATTTGGCTAAGCAGACCACCTATCATGTCAAAACTGGAAACCTTTGCTGCCTTCATTATAGCAAATCCCAGAGAATTCAGTAGAATTTGGTTGATGCTAAGCAATTCCGAGTCCTTCCCTGGTGATTTACTAACATGTCAGAGGTAAATGTTGATATTTCTGTTACTTCCACGGTCACTGAACTTTTGTATTGCACTTTTAAAACAGTTATATGGTCACTAGGTAAATCATTAGCTTGGGGCATCAGCTAGCTTATGCTTGGTGACTGAGTGCATTTCTTGGTTGCCTAGCAACTGCGTTTTAATGATTTTACCCACGTGTAGATCAAGTGTTGCGTTTTTTCCTCAACCTTCTCAACTGCTCTAAACACAAATATGAATCATTTGCGTGTGTTTAATACTATCCCTCCCTCCATCCATAAGCTTGCTAGTGCTGAGTTTTAAAATGGAGGTTAAACTTGGATATACAAAGAAGTGGGATTTTTATTTTTATTTTAAAGAAACCTTTGCTTGGTTTTACCTGCACTCTCCAGGGTTCTTACAGCTTCCGTGTTTGGTGCTACAGCCTTGCTTACAGATCGCTGAGAAAGAGAAAAAGAAAAGACAGATACATCAGTGCTGCTACTGATCTGATA
>JAQMYJ010000010.1:4713218-4715910 GCA_030014305.1 Clarias laeviceps
ACACACACACACACACACACACACAAAACTGTATTCAGCAACCCATCGTCGCTTTTCTTTCCCGTTTTCCTGTTCATGCCGGCCTCAGCATTTTGATCATGTTTTTCCATTCCCACAGTGTTTACCCAGTGATTATGTGTGTGAGAAAGAACGAGTGCAAGAGAGAGAGCGAGGAGAGAGAGACAGAGAGACCGCTATCTGGGGAGTGAAGGAGAGATAAAGAGAAAGAGTTAGAGACAGTGTGTGTGAGAAAGAGAGTGAGAGAGAGAGAGAGAGATTGAGAGCGAGACTGCTATCTGGAGAGAAAGAGATAGTGAGGGGAGAGAGCGTTATCTGGAGAAAGAAGAGTAAATAAAAGAGAGAGAGAGAGAGAGAGAGAGAAAAAAACACTTACTACCAGTGCTCGAGTCGTTGTTGAAGTCCAAGGCCTCCACGATCAGAGTGTACGACCTCTGTGAGAGACAGATAGACAGACAGACAGACAGAGAGAGAGAGCGCAAGAGAGAAAGAGAGAGAGAGAGAGAGAGAGATGTTAACACAAATCATGTATCAAGCAATACATCCTAGAGCATTCTGTTTCTCTAAAGTTATCCACCATCCCGGAATAAACATTTCACCAGTCAAGAGACGGACTTTCGTCGTTTACATCCCTAAACATACACTATACAAACACACACACACATACACACACACTCCCCCTCTGTAAACACCACAATATAAACATAAACCAACAACAAATGAAGTCAAACTTAATTCCTCGTGGTTTATTCCTCAACTTCTTCCTTTTAATCATCAGATGAAAGGACTCCAGAGATAAAAGACAGAACTCCAGAAACACAGGCAGGGATTCCAGAGGCAAAGGTCAAGATTCCAGGAGCCCCATGGAATTATTCCCTATGCAGATGAGGGATTCCCGGAAACAAAGGAAGGATTCCTTAGGGAGGGAGACAAGGTTTACTGAGGCGAACAATAGATTTTGGAAGCAAAGGAAGAGTTCTTGGAGACAGGAAAAATACTAGGGTCAGAGGAATCATTCGGAATTACAGAAGAATTCTGCATGGTTCCGGGGGCATTGGAAAGGAGATACTGAGAAAGACGAGTGGAAAAAGTGACATGACAATGTTTTTTTTTTAAGTCAAATCACAGGAAGGAAAAAGACATGGTTCAGGGAAAGGGTTAGGCTGGGTTAAGGTGGAAGGCTTGTAGGGATCAAAGAGGAGATTCTGGAAGTGCCAAGAAGAGACAAAAAGACGCTGGAGGAAGAGAAAAATTCCGGAGGCAATGAAAAAGATTCCCAAGGCATAAAACAAGATTCTGGGATCAGAGGAAGAATTCAGGAAGCATATGACAAGATTCTGCCATAAAGGAGTCCCAGAGGAAGAGGCAAGATTCCGAAGGCAAAGGAAAAGATTCCCAAGGGAAAATATAAGATTCTGAAAGTAACTGATGAATTCCAGGAGTAAAGACGAGATCCAGGAGACATCATGAAGGAATCCTGGAAGAAGAGACAAGAAAGAAAGATTCCAGATGAGAAAATAAAGGATTTCTGAATAATTTGGAATTGGAAACGAGATGCTGAAAAGTGAAAGTGGAGAAAGAGACATGAGACAAGAGCCTTAAGGCAAAAGACAAGATTCTCAGAAAGGTGGAAGACTTCCTGAGCAAATGCAGGATTCAGGAGGTGCCAAGAAGAGACAGTGGAGGATAGACAAAATTCTGGAGGCAAAGGAAAATATTCCCAAGGCTAGGACAAAGATTTCGGGAGTAGAAAAAGAATTCCCTAAGCAAAAACAAGATCCTAGAAAACATGGAAAATGCCTGTAAAAAAAGAGTTAAGATTTGCATAAAACAAGGTTCTGGGAACAAACGAAGAATTTCAAAAGCAAAGACAAGATTCAGGAAGCACAATGAAGGAATCCTGGAGACAAAAACAAGGAAAAGATTCCCAAGGCATAAAACCAAGGTTCTGGGAAGAAAAGAAGAATTCCAAAACAGAGACAAGATCCCACAGTCATCATGATGGAATCCTAAAAGAGAAGACAATTCCGGATGGCAAAAGAAAGGATTTCTGAGACTTTCAGAAAGCAAGAACCAAACTAAGGATACCTAATGCAAAGACAACATTCCAGATGAAAATGGGGGATTTGGGAAGACGTGGAGGATTTGGGAAGCGAAAGTATTCCGGGAGGCAAAAACAAAAGATTCCAGAAGCAAGAAAGTACAAGGCAGAATGTTTGGAAATGAATAAAAAACAAATAACTAAAAAAGTCTTGTTAAATGTTTTTTGGCACAAAAATTAACTACATAAACAGCTCTGATTTGGGAGCAGCTGCTTTTTGTGTGTGTGTGTGTGTGTGTGTGTGTGTGTGTATGGTGAACAGTGTTAGAGAACTCGGATTACTTTTTTGATGTAACGAATAATCTAACGCGTTACGTCCGCCATTTAAGTTCTCAATTATTTAATTACTTTTTCAAAAATGTTATCCGTTATTCAGACAATTAATGAAATCCGTTACAGCAGTCATTCCCAATCCGTTATTGTGTGTGTGTGTGTGTGAAAGTCGTCCTACAAGCTCCGCCCCCGATAACCCGCCCCCCTCTGTTAGTCCTGCTGTTAGATTATGGGCCAAACTTCGCTGAGTGATGATGGTAGAATAATTATAAAGGTCTTGACTAAAACAACATGCATGAG
>JAQMYJ010000010.1:4716109-4743609 GCA_030014305.1 Clarias laeviceps
CTGCAGTGGAAAAGTACTCGAACTAGTTACTTTTATCAGAAAGTAACGCTGTAATGTAACTGATTACTTTTTAATGAGAGTAATTTTGTAACGTAATTAGTTACTTTAAAAAGTAACGTCTCCCAACACTGGTGGTGAAGCCAGAATTGATTGGCTTGGGAACCCAAGTGCATGTTACTAGCCGGCGTATGACTCCACACACACACACACACACACACACACACACACACACACACACACACATATATATATATATAGAGAAACCCCTCAGGGCAATAGTGAACTAGCCTGTTCCTGCTTTCTTTTCTCTTTTTTTCGCTCTCCCTCTCTCTGATTATAGCAGGCAGTGAAAACAACTTCAGTCTGTGAAGATGGAAGCGTGTGTGCACGTGTGTGCGTGTGTTGGGGGGGGGGTGCAAAGGGTTCCTTCGTGGCGGCTCTCTTTTGAAGGCCTTTGTCACTCTTAATGCCACTGTCTCTCTCACCAATATCAGATAACAAGTCACACAGCAGAGTGTGTGTGTGTGTGTTTTGTGTGTGACTCTGAAAGAATGCGAGCGTATTGTGCTGAAGGGCCGGAGGGCCAGTGTGTGTGGGTTAGGAGGAGTGGATAGAGTGTGCGATTATGTGTGTGTGTGTGTGTGTGTGTGTGTGTGTGTGAGATAGAGGGTAAGTGTAGCCCCTCTCTCCTCTCTTCACACACTCTCTCAAGCTCTCACACATTCTCTCTCTCTCTGTGTAGCACAGCTCAATGAAATACTGCAGGAGATCATCCTCGCCAACGTGAGTCCTCACACACACACACACACACACACACACACACACACACACACACACAGCATGGTACAGCCTAACACAAGGCTCATGTTGGACATTCCCAGTTGGGATAATGGGCTCCGGCTGTAGCAGGAGAGATAGAGAGAGAGAGAGGGTTTAATCAGCCCCGCCCCCCTTGGACAGCCCCGCCCCCCCCAGACATTTCGCAGCTCTTGGCAAGCTATGTTTTTGCAGCCCCACCTGACATGTTGACATAAAACAAGACGGGATACAACCGCAAAAGCGAAACATCTACCGAGCTGAGGGAAGGACGAGTTGAGACGAACATCCGAGTGAAAGGAATTTGTCTAAATATGGGTGGGGACGAAGTAATAATAATAATAATTATAATAATAATAATATTAATAATAATAATAACGTGTTGCGCTGCTTTTCCAGCGAACCAGAACCAGCGTCTGATGAACTGATTGAGAGCGACAGCCAATCACAGCGCAGGCCAGTTTACCATTAACTCGTTATACTACCTGCAGACCATGTTCACAGAAAAGAAAAGAAAAACAAAGAAAGAAAAACAAGAAAGATAAACACGGAGGCAGCTCTGATGAAACGAATAGAGGAGAACTGATGCACCGGGATTTGGATTGTGAGAGAGAAGATGACAGGAGTTACGGGAGAGCTGGAAATGAGAAGTGAAGGAAAGAGAAGTAAACAGATGAAAGGAGAGAAGACACGCGCTCTGCACTCTTCCTGTTTCTCAGCCATCACTTGGCTAAATGTAGCTCTCACACGCAACACTCGCGCTCTCTTTCACTGTCTCTGAGCCAGAGTGACTGAAAGAGAACAAAAACTAAATAGAAGTAGGCAAACACACACACACACACGCATACACACATGCACGCACGCTCCCATGAACTGTGTGCACCCATCAAGTTCACAGGGTCTAGTGAATAAAATCTCTCTCTCTCTCTCTAACACACACACACACACAAACGTTATAGCCTCTTCAGCACAATGTCCTCCTGAGCTTCCTGTCGCCTCTCCATGGCCCACCGCACTGTGTATGTATGTGTGTCACCCACCAGGCTTTATTCACCCTAATCCGCCCGGCCCTACGCCCAGCGCTATTGTTTACCGCTAATACATACAGCCGCCGGTGGCCGGGAATGGAATACTCTCTCACACAAACACACACACACACACACACAGTGGACAGTACACACCAGCCATTTATACACACCGAAGACAAAGAACAGAAAACATAGTAGAGCTGTTCGGATCAAGGATGCAAGGGGGCGTTGGGGGGTGTGGGGGTAAAAAAAATTCACATCCACTAACAGGGTTAAAAAGAGAGGGACGGACACACACACACACACACACACACACACACACGCTCGTAAAAAGGGGGATGTCTGGACATCGTCCGCACACACAGACATCTATGTTACACGCTTTCTGTCTGCAGAGGTATGCTAACTTGCATGTCTCACAATGCTCTAGAGATTCCCGCTTTCACACAATTCAGGCATGAAAACAGGAATTTACAAAGATACATAGAAATTCACAGAGCTGCATCACCTTCTATTAAAAGAATTTTATGTTGGAATTACATGAAACAACATTACATACTGATAAATGCAGGAAATTATGAGAATTTCATGGAATTAGCCAGAATTCTGGAGCATTCAATATCTAAATGAACATGAAACTAAAGTACTCTTCATTTAAAATACTCATATTCATTTATAATAATAATAATAACAACAGCAACATCAACACCTGCATGTAGACTGAATGGAATTCCATGAGTCAGAATTTCATGGAATTGTCTGAAATTGTGATACATCATTAGATGGCAAAAAACGATGGCATGGTCCACATAAACACACGGCTGCATCTAAATTTGGTACAGTCAATACAAACAGGAATTTCGTGGGAATTCTGGAATTCTGACATATTTTATTTAAATGCAGAACTGCATAGAATTGCAGCAAAAACATCAAAAAAGTACATGGAATCGTGGTGAACTTTTGTAAATGATTGCATATAGAATCTATGACAATTCCATACATCGGAATTTCATGGAATTGCCTGGAATTGCGGTACATTTAGCAGACAGAATGTCATAAAAATGTGGTATGTTCCATTTTAAACACATGGAATTTTGATACATTTTAAAACTTGGTGGGAATTCTGGTAAATTGCATATAAATGCAGAATTTCATTGTGGCATGTTTGGTAAAAAGAATTCCATATAATTTTGATATACTTCATTAAAAAAAAACAGTGCATGTCAATTCCAAATATTGGAATTCCATGGCATTATCTGGAGTTATCTGGGGTAGCTGTAGTCGATAGGCACAATGGCATGGACTGTGGTAGGTTTCACCTAAAGAAATGACAGTAGGGATTTCAGTACATAGCATATAACCAGGAATTGTAAGAAATTTAATGGATTTATGATACATTCCATTTTTTTAAACTTCTGAGAACTGCTGTAAATGACAAATTAATCCACGAGTGTATGGAATCCCCCCCCCCCCAAAAAAAAACATCCTTATAAATTGGAATTTCAAGGTGCTGTGCAGAAATGTGATAGAGAGATTTCCCATTTATACATGAACCTGTGGTGTCTCTTACTGTATATACATGCGATTTCAGTACTTCCCCACAGAAAAACAACAGAATTTCATGGAATTCTCTGGAATTCTGTTATAATTCATATGAAACACCAAATCCCAACTAAATTGCAGTACATTATAATTAAACCAGAATATAAATGCATATAGTATTTGTGACGCTTCAATCTTCTAGAATTTAGGTAAATTTCGTATGAAACACAGAACTAGCATAGTGTGTTCCATTGAGATAATTCCATAGATTTCCAGCACTATCCATATGAACTCATGCTATCATGGAATTGGCAATGCCAAATTGTCATCTATTTAGTTCTCCGTTATCTCCTCATATATAATGTTTAACATCGTGTTTAAAAGCAGGTTCAATCTAAAGTTCGCCTTTTCCACCCACCCTCATAACCATGATGATGAAGCCGAGTTAATTCTCGATCATTAGGGTAACAGCAGGGGGATTATAACGCCACCCTGAGTTCTGTTAATAAATGTTCTCGGACGTGAGGCATTTCCTGGCTACAACACATCCAAACTGAGTAACCGGGAACTCCCTGAGCTAACAACTCGAACGGCGCGCCATCCAAAACCATCGCCAACCGACACAGCGGCTGCGTTTCTCGAGCAGGATCCAGAAATAAAATAATAAAACAAAACTGGAAAACCGGTGTGCTGTTGGGAGAGCTGTATCCTCGCAACCTCCATAAACACACACCATTCTTGCAGACACACACACTCGGTCATTGCTGATGATGCAAAAAAAAAAAAAAAAAAAGTACAACATAGGGATCAAAACACACACACACACACTAACACACACACACACACAGTGCTCCCTTATAAACCTGGCCCTTTTGTTGGGTTCATTGTGCCGAGGGTCAGACCGGCACTGCCTGGCGCTGGAATTGCTAGGTAGAGATTGAAGGGAAAAGAAAGCATGCAAGATGACAATGTCTAATTATTCTCCATTCAGGATGAATTTTTGGAGCGGGTCTGGACCATTCGAGGGACAGAAAAGGTGGGCTGTGAGAGGTTTTGAAGGGTGGCTGCCATGGCAACAATGCCTAATTGGCCCCCTCAGACTTGACTTGGTCTGACCCGGTATTGACAGCAAAGCCCTTTGGGGTCGCGAAAGTAAAACACGACACTAAGAAACAATCGTACCATTCAGGATCTAAAGACGTGGGCAAAAGTAAAGACAAACAACGACCGAAGCCATATTAGCGTTTGAGTTATTCACGCGAGTGTTAGTATTGAGTTAGGCTTTACAAAGAGCAAAACCACATAAAAATGGGGCGAGAAAACCCCCTGAACACATCACCACTCAAATTCTTTGATGACAATTGGAAATCAATACAGGATTTTCCGGTCACCATTGTGTGTGAGAAACAGTACTTGCAAGTTGAGGACACGAGGTGATAAACTGACGTGCGCCATTGTTTTGCGCCTTTGATCTAGCTAACGGTCCTGATAGTGAATCTACTGTCCGTAGCCACCCCTCCCTCTTCCACTTCCTCTCCTCTCGCTGCCAACACATTCGCAATCTTGTGGTTTTAAAGAAGAAAGCGTGAGGAAGAGACACGAAAGAAAGAATAACCGCAAAGGAATGTGATGATAGCAAACATCAACTGTTTACTTGGACGTATTTATAAACCAAAGCGGCAAGGCAAAAAAAAAACTCACCGGCCAGGCGAAGCTGAAAGACAGCACGATGCGAGCCTTGTCGTTCTCCGCCAGGCTCTTTGCTGACACAACGTTCCCACCGATCACTGGAGTAGATCCACTGCCGAAACTGCATGGTCCACCGGGGGTCACCCTGGACTGGTACTCCTTAAGGCAGAGGCGGAAATATGTGTCGCACTCGCCCCGCGTGCATCTGTTGTTGTCCGCAGCGTTTCGTGTGCCGTCGCAGCAAGAGCCGCTCTGCAGCTCCCCATTGACGTTCCTGACTGACAGCACACGCAACTCGAAGTGGCCTGATGCTTCACACAGCTGGGAACGGGAACAAGAACTCAGATTGTTAAAGGAGGAAAAACAAGACACAAACCCTTTATTTAAAGATCGAATTAGTGGTTTATTTTATGACATTTATAGCATGTGAGACAATGGGTACATCCAAAAAAAAGCTCGGAAGGACGCAAACCAGGATTTGGAACATACCCTATATTTGTCATTCATACTCTAAAATAAATCTGCTATAAAGGGGGACAGGAAACAATGCAGTAAAATTAAACTTAAGCAACAACAACTTAAAAAAAACAAACTTTTCCTTTCCTCCAGTGTTAACTGTTCATCTTGGTGACACTAAAACTGAAAAATCATTTTTTTTTCTATAAAAAACATTGTGGTGCACTTTTTGGAAAAACATCCACATTTTTCTTTCTTTCCTTTTTTTCCATATGCATGTTTAGGGAATCTCTGCAGCCAGGTTCTTGGAGGCACTTTTAAGGGATTCTGCTCCTTTCTGATACCCCCCCCCCTCCCAAACACACACACACACACACACACACACTTGTTTTAACCAAATCTCCCAGATTTGGTTAAAAAAAACCGATTAATTCTGGGAGCGAAACAGTTAAGGATGAAACATGGAATGCAAAAAAAATGGAACATGGAATGAAAAAAACTAGAAACATGACTTGATTTTTTTTTTTTACAAATAGAAATAAAGTGGAATTTTTTTTGGAATGTTGCAAGAATCTGTGCTACAAGTTTGCTGAACAAGAAAAAGTTGAGTTGGAGGTGGTTTTTGTTTGTTAGTTTTTGGGTAAGTGCATGCAATTTTGACAGGATGTTCACTTCTCACAAGTTGCAACTGTTAAGAGAATTAAATATGCACAATTAAAAAAAATGTCCTAGTTAGAAGTACTTGCGTGAACGCTTCAAGGAGCGAACTCGCTTCCACGACTCACCTTCACGCACAGGCAGTGAATGAGGAGATGCACGAAGGCGGCGGCGGTGAAAGTGGAGCTCGGTGCCCGCATGATGCCGCCTCTCCTGTCCTCCGGTCCTCCGCTCAAACTTCAGCCGAGACTCGGCCCGCGCGCAAACACACTTCCACCGCTCCGGCGCGCGCATGCACGAGCGCACAAGCAGGACGCGCGCGATCCCTGGGAAACCGGAATAAAATTCCTCGTACGCGTACGGAAAGTCACCCGCGCGTGCACCTTTCTTCTTCTTTTTGTGTTATCCACTTTTTTCTTTCTTTCCTTCCTTATTTCTTCTTCTTTTTATTCTTCCTCCTATTATTATTATTATTATAAAACCTTTATGCCCTTATCCCTGTTCAAGAAGTTTTTATTCTCTTCCCTCTTGTCGTCCCCTCTGCTCCAACTCCTCGGAAAAAAACCCCTTCTCTCTCCGGTTGTGGGAAAGCGAGCTTTCTATCTATCTATCTATACCGCGCGTTCCCGGGCGGAGGCGTGGCCAGCGCGGGCGCCTCATTAATATTAACACGAGGCGGGGCCTATCCTCCAGGACTCGGTTGCTAAGCCGTGCTAAAGTGAGTGGTCAGGTGTACAGCGGAACATGACCTCGTCGTGTTTTTATAACAAA
This sequence comes from Clarias laeviceps, assembly GCA_030014305.1. NCBI lineage: Eukaryota > Metazoa > Chordata > Actinopteri > Siluriformes > Clariidae > Clarias > Clarias laeviceps. The sequence continues at coordinate 4,723,069 of JAQMYJ010000010.1, forward strand.
AAAAAGACATTTTGGAGGAGATTACTGACAGGCAAGCGTGTTATTAATAGAACTGTGTTTGAAAGATTCATGTTTTATGTGGTTGTAACGTTTAAAAAGCCTGCACCTGTTTACCTCAGATTTACCTCAAACAGCTGCGTTTTAGCTAATGTTCTCCAAAAGTCGGTGGTTAAATCCGAAAATTAGTGTGAAGAAATTTTAAAACAGTGACAGGGATTATTATCATATTATTATTATTATTATTATTATTATTATTATTATTATTATTATCATTATTTTAGCCATTTTTTTTTAAAGTAGTCAACGTTATAGTATAAGGTAAAACTAGCTAGCCCGACTAAATTAGCACACCTGCTTTTTCTGTACCTACGTAGCCTAAACACTTACGGGTTTGTTTTATATAATAATAAAATTATTATAAAATATACTGCGGTACCTCGGCATACAAATTGAATCCGTTTCTAAGGCGAAATTTCGTATGGTGAAACATATTTTCCCATAGGAAATAATGTAAATGCAGATAATCCGTTTCAGCCACTCAAAAATATTACCAATTACCAACAGTATAATTGCATACAAAACATTTAGAAAAGACATGTAAATGAAGTAAAATATGAAAGAAATAGACATTAAACCTCACTTTAATTTATGGTTCCTCTTGTCACCGGCTGCTTCAAAAATGAACCTTAAAGTGGCTCCCTGTTAGTTTTGCTGCCGTGCTTGGTTGTTGCACAAAATGCAAAACACACACACACACACACACACGCACACCAAAAAAAAGGGAAACTTGCTTTGCTTGGCTTTCCACTGACACAAACAAGTTTGGAAAAGCTCCACTTGCGTGTAACATAGGCGCAAGCCGTCCTTTGGTTCAGCTTGGTTGCGCCACTCAGGGGCTACATACTTTTCAATTAAAAAATTAAACAAACAAATATACAACTACTAACAAACAAGTTAGCATTAGCTCGTTCACATACGCCAGGCATCACTAAATTGCTAACCGCGGCCCAGATCCAGGCCAAGTGACACTTCTACCCGAGCCCTGATGCCTTTATGATAAAAGAGAGTAATTAATATACCAGTAATATAGCACTTTTTCCCTCGCAGTAGGCGTGGCTATACATAGCACTCAACAGAGCCAATCAAAGCGATAGTTTACCGTGTATAGACAGTGTGCGCCGAAGAAGCAGAAAAGAAAGCATGGCTTACTCCAAGGAAAGGAAAGTAGACTATGAAAACAGAACCTTCAAGAATGAATGGACAGATCAATTATTATTTTTCGAGAAAAAACATGTTTTTTATTTATTTTTTAAATAGATGCCTGCATATATGGAGATCTGAATTCTAACATAAACATGAAATTCTGAACTTGGCTTGAAGAAAATTTTATTGACTGTGCCTTCTTAAACTCAGTACCCATTCAATATACATTAACTAAGGTAAGTTCTTATGATTTCATTCTCATGGTAATGTTATAACCTAACCAGTGTTCTTGTCTTCTTCTGAAAATACTATTGAATTCTACATCACTAATGTGCCTTTGGTGTACTGGAGATATTTGTGTTGCTCACTTGGCACATGCTACGTCACGCTTAAGTATGAGAAGGCATTTCAAAGACAAATTGAAGTAGCCTGGCCAACTATTTAAGATTTAAAGCTTTGCTCTGTAAGTATCATCCAGGTAAGTCTTACAGGTAAGCATTTGACTTGTTTTACTTTTTAAAACATTAAGAGTATCAATGTCACCAAACTGCAGGGTTCACACAAATCTTGTCACATAGAAGCTTGGGGTGTGTGAGGTGCCTGGGGAGAAATTCCATTTGACCATAAAGATGTTCTTGACCTTGCTGATGCTGGTCTGTGATGACTTGTGACTTCAGTCACTCAATAGTTCAGGCCTGAAATTCCCACTAACAGTTTCGTCCCTGAGCATCCAATAACGAAAGTGGACTCCATATTAACTGAAACAACCCTCTTGTTATACTGAACTTCCAGTATTCTGAGCAACAGCATGACCACAGATAAATTCCTGCTATCTGATATCACCCAAATGAGGATGGCTTCCCTGTTGAGTTTGGTTCCTCTCAAGGTTTCTTCCTATTTCCATTTCAGGGAGTTTTTCCTTGCCAACATCTCTATCAGCTTGCTCATTAGGGACAATTTGATAATTATAATTTATTAATATTTCCTCAAACTTTTCAAACTCATTTATTGATTCTGTAAAGCTGCTTTGCGACAACGACCATTGCTAACAGCACTATGTAAATAAAAATGAATTAAGTTGAATGAAATAATAAATAACTCAACAAAGCATGGGAAAGCCCTGATAAGGGCTTCAAGCTTTCATTATTATTATTCGCATAGCTCAGCGTTGGACACCAAACATGCCTTGGGGTAGGTGAGTCAATTCCTTATCTATCATATTCACCTGATCTCTGGAGAACCCCCCATTTTAAACCTCAATTAATAAGCACTGACGGATATATAATTCATCAACTGGGACCAGGATGTAATCCCAGAGCTGGAGCTACAGCGACTGGCGCATCTGCAATGACAGCTGGCTTGGGGTGACCTATTTGGAGGTGCACACCCTCCCGAACCAATTCCTCCACTTTACAAGAGGGAAACAATGACAGAAAAAAGACGGAGAGTGAAAAGGGCAACAGTGATGGGGTTCTGTTATGAACCAGAGGTGTACTCGGGGCAGTGGCCTTTATTCTGTGATTGGACCAGCTGCTTTAAAGAGGAGCTATGAATAGATAATAGTGCCACTTTCTGAAATAAAAGTGCAACCCCCCTTGCTTCCCTCCCACCTCCCACCCTCCTCCCAAACAGCCCCACCTCCTCATCTGGGTGGGGCTGATGTGGATAATTACACCACACACACACTGGAGTGGAAAGGAATTAGACAAGAAAGACAAACCACTTAGACTAAGAAGAAAGAAAACAGATTAAGATAGAGAGATAAGGATATAAGATATGGACTAGACAAAGATTGAGGGGTGAATAATATTGAGGGAGGAAATATATGTACATAAACAAAGATGGAGGGGAAAAAAAGTGGGAGAAAATTGGAGGAATAAACAATGAGATTGAGCCAGAGAGGAAGGAGGATTAAAGATAGAGGAAGATGGACAAATAAGGAAGAAAGATTTGGTGGAAGTGAATGCAACGGAGACAGAAACAGAGAAGGAAGCAAGAGAATGAAAGAAAAGCTTTGGTTGGATTGATTGAAGGATTGGAGCAAGAAGAAACCTTGAGAGAGATGATGAAGAAGAAGCCATTTGTTAGATTTATTAGAATTATATGGTGGAGACGCTTGACTGAGGCTCAGTACAGCTTTGGAGTTTGGTTGATGAACATGAGGCTTCTGTCTCATATTTCTCAAAAATACCCCAAATCTTTACAGTTTCCCAAAGCCCACCCCGGCTCCTGTCCACTGTGCATGTGTCTAATCACATTTTTTGCCTGAAGCATTTCCACACAGCTAATTTTGCTCGCCCAACTGGAAAAATGTCTGATGTGCGTTAAGGCTGCCCGTCCTGGGAAACGCCTGCAGCCAAAACATGAATCACAGTTTGTTAAGCAGGAGAAGGACTCACTGACAGTTGGGCCAGAGAGAGAGAGAGAGAGGATCTGCCATGAACAGCATGGGGTATGGCATCAGGATTGTAACATGAAACACTAAATGGTAAAACATGATGAATATTGTTACATATTGAACCCAAGCAAAGTGATGGAGAGAATGTGTGCACAATTAAAACTACGAGGATAGTAAAATGACCTCAATCTAGTGTCAATCTAGTGAATAGCAAAGCTAAATGTCCTCCATCAACATGTACACAGAATAGACCACTTATTTTTTTTTTCTCGTTACAATTACAAGCAGAATACAACAGAAAAAGAACGAAAAAAAATCCCCCAGCGACTAATTCCTTAGCAAGTATTTCCAGAAGGCACTGTGTTTCTGAGACATAGGAATCTACAATGTCATCACAGAAATGCCTTTTCTATTGCACCATTCACATGACATTCCTCCGGTGCCTGTCATAGACGCTGGAAAGACACCAAGAATGCAAGGGGCAAGGGGTATGGGAAGATAAAATGGGCCGATTGCATGGTTTGCAAATGTTGTTCTGTGCCAGTATATTGTAATTTACAAAACAACAATACGAGCGTGGAAGAGTTGGTATAAATCCAAGGTGACTCTAGGAACGATGGACCGGTGAGCAGGAATCTCCTCTGAATGCAATACCACTCCATTTCAAGGCACCATACATATACATATTAAGATTACTTAGTGACCTTTCTGGGAATTTTAACAACCAGCATGTTTTTTAAAGATTGAAAGAAACTGGAAGCTGGGAACTGGAAGTAACCCATATGAAAATGGTAGTAAATAATGCTGTATGAGGTGGCAAATGGCTGTATCACATAAAAATAACTGCAATAATTAGTAGGCTATAATAGTTGCAATCCATGTTGGATGCTGGTGAGAAGCATTGCTTTTAAGTTATTTTGTGTGTTTTTTTCCCCTTCATTGAGTCATTTGTGTGCAAGTAGTGCTAACCTAATGTCTTAAGAAAGAAATGGATTCATGAAGTGAGAATTTGCCTGTTTTTTTTTTTTTTTTGGTTTTAATGTTTTGGCAGAACTTTTGGGGCAGATCAATTCAAGCACCTTTTTCGTTCTATTTAGTTTTTTTACTCAGACATTTCCTGCTATTCTGGTAAACAAATTTTTAAAGTTTATTTGGTTATGTTTCTGGAGGAACAGTTCTAAACTTGTTTATTGACTAGCAGGGTTAAGTATCAAAAGATAATACTGAGGCCCAAAAATATGACATGTTTTAAAAGGAATCTGACTTTTCCATGCTCGTATCCCATGAGAACCTCCTTTTTTTCTCACGCTGCTCCCACATTTTGCGGTTATGAGCAAAACAGGTCAGGGTGGATCAGTTTGGACAATCATAGCAGAATAACAAACGTTTTATTGCCCAATTAAATGCAAAACATGACACGTTGCTGCAGTACCCACCCAAGCTTGATGCTGCACTCTGATTGGTGATGTCTGTTTTGCTTCCACTGTCTGATGATGACTGTAGCCTAAATCGATCCACCCTGACCTGTTTGCTCATGATGCAGAGGAGTGGCGCAAGTCATGTTCGCTTTTCTGATCTCCCTAAACTCTCCATTCACCCTGTATTGCATAAAGGCATGTAAAAAAGGCTAGAGTTGCATTTTACACATAATTGTATACACAGTGTGCATAAAAGAGAAATGAATGGAACGCAGACATTACAATGACCAATGGGGTGTAGATACAAACCACATGTAATGAGGGAGAAGAATGAAATCTTCCAGAGAGTATGAGCATTATTGGAATGGCTGTTTTATTGATAAATGGAGATTTTGCAGAATGCCGGGGGTCTATGCCAGGGAACTCACAAGGTGGGACATCCGGGATGGGGTGCCAGCCCATTGCAGACCACATGCACACAGCTAATCATAGACAATGGCCACTTTGGAAAACCAATCAGTCTACACCACAGTCTTGTCCTACACCATTGTCCCCAAAGGAAATCCAACAAACGGTAGGAGAACATGCAAACTTGACTCTCACAAAAGTGGAGGCATATTCAAACCCCCAATCCAGGAAGTGAGAGGCAACAGTCCTAATCTCTAAGCCACCATAGCTCCTAAATGGAGATTGTAGTCAGGAAGAAGTTCCCGCACCCACTTTAACCTCTTGAGACCAAGAGTCTACTGTTGTGTACATTGCAATTTCTCCTCAGTGTCTCTCTTTATTATCACCTGATATTTTCTGCTGACAGGGCAGTCCTGTACAATATTTCAAGTCTGGACACCATGTGCTGTGGTGTCTGGCACCAGGACACCAGGGTGGCAGATCCTTTGGATGCCGTGTGTTGTGGGGTGGGGCCTCCATGGATCAGACTTGTTTATCTGGTGCATCCCATGGATGCATGGTCGGATTAGGGTCTGGGGAATTTCGACTTTGAACTCTCTGCCTGATAAGCCCCATACAAAGCAGGTGGTGATGCACTGAGTGTTCTGATACCTTTCTATCAAGACCAACATTTAATTTTATGAGCAAATTTTGTGGAATCAGACTAGACTGGCTAGCCTTTGGTCCTCACAGGTATAGATGAGGCTTTGGTGTCCATGTTCCTGTCACCAGTTTACTGGTATATAATTGATAATCAATGTTATTCAATTCACCTGTCATTGGTGTTAGTTTTGCATCTGATCAGTGTAGCCAATGTAGTTGGGAGAAATATGAGGACATATGAGAACATTCAGGCCTCAAGAGGATAAAATATAATGGAAGATGACTAATGCTGAGAACCATCATAAACATTGAGCATATTTTCTCCACACAACCTTGTTGTCTCTGCAAAGAAGTAACTTTGGTAAACTTCTTGTTTTTAAATTGCTTCTTTAAAAAGATTTTTAGCAGTTGGCACCTACTGGACTGGAGTTTGGCAAACGTCTGGCAGGTAAATGGTTTTGTGTTTATTTGTCTGTTTATAGAGTCATTGTATATTTGCATGCCTGTAAAGAAAGAAACATATTACATAGTATTAAGTTTGTCAGCTATTTCAATTTTAGTCTTAGTCTTAGTCCCTGGATAAATGTCCCTGTTAGTTATTATCATATTCCATCAATCTTATACTATTTTTGTTTCTAGTCGACTAAAAGTCTGGACATTTTTGCCTAGTTTTAGTCAAAGGAACCTTTAAGTAATTTAGTCAATGAAAACATAAATAATAAGATTATTATTAATTAAGCCTACAGTCAATCTAGTCAAGCCAAAACACACAAAACTCACAAAATGATTATCTTAAAATGTAAAATGAATCTTTTCATCTGAAGTTTTCAGCTAATTATATTTATTTTTAACCATCACAACTGCTGCATGTCCAATGTCCTCTTTTTTTTTTTTTTTTTTTAAATACAAAACAATAGGAGCAGTATGGGCAAGTCAATGATTTGAAACATTTATTTTTGTTTTTAAATATGAATTTACACACTTGGACTGTTGTAAGTATAGCTCCTATGGGTCACAATCATTGGCTAGCCTATTAGCTTAATGGGTTAGGCAACAGTTTAGGTATAAAATAAAATCACATATAACAAAACATAATTTGCCACAAAGAGGCTGTAAAAATACCTTGAGATTTGTACGGTATGCCTTGATGTGTCTCGTCGGGTTTATGGTATTTTTCCCAGCAATTGTGTGATTATTGTGTGATATTACTACACATCGGCTTTTTTTTTCCAGTTCAATATAAATAAAATGTGCCCAAATATTGTCTCTTCTCTTTGGCCCGAGTATTACTGTTGTGATGATGAAGAGGTAAAGATGACTGAGCTTGTAACATTCAGACGCAAACTACTCCTGATACACCGCACATGACCCTGGAAACAGTGCTGCTTATGCCATAATGCATGAACCCCGTTTTTTTTTCGGCAAAAATATTGCATGCTGATTTCGTCACTGTCACTGCTCATTAATATCCGTGATGTCTCGTCATCATCTCGTCTTAGTCATAGGAAAAAAGGGCGTCAACAAATACTTTTCGGGATTATTTTCGTTGACAGAATTAACACTAATATTACTTTGCATAATATTATTAGTTTTCTGTTGGAAACAACAAGCCTAATGCAGACTCCTGGGTTTTGCATAAAAATAGAAAGGAAAGTGTGTTACCAACTCTGGCTTACAGTACTGCGCAAAAGTCGCACATACAATAAATACATAAATAAATGCCATAAGCAAAAATGTCCTTGAAAACATTTTTACATAAAATAAACTTCTGTAAAGAACATTAAATATGTAATACTATGTAACACTATGTAATAAATTAAATAGTCAATAATTTGTGTTAAAACTCTTTGCTTGAAAATAATCAGTAGTGTTAGATATACATTTGTGTTGTTTTATAAGAAAAATAGTTATTAAGTTTTACTGAGTGTGCTGGAGAATATGCCAGAGTTGTTCTTCACAGTTTCCGCAAAACCCAGGAGCCTACTATACAGTAGTTTGTTTGTTTTTTTAATCTGATAATTGGTCACTTATGTAAGATGTTGCTTTCTTGTCAGGTATGCAAATATTCTTCTGGTTTTGTACATAATAATGCACACAGGCTAAATGTACATAACAAAATTTGTACTAAACATAATATGGTGCCTGTATCTGTTTTGACAAGCATGACCTGTCTATCACTGCTTCTGTCTGTCTTTATGACCACATATATCTGAGTGGTCCTTGCCAAAAGATAAAGCTGAGTGTTTATGAGTGCGCAAAAGTTCCCACAACCGCTCCTTTCTGACCTGCGTGTCACTCTCGTGTTAGCGGGAAAGTTGCGTAACAGGATGGCTTTGGTGAGAAAAGTTTGGGAGTGAGTCAAAAAGCATGTGCGTGTGTACATGTGTATTTATATACAGTGCTGGTGATAATTCAGGTTCGCTGGAGAAGAGCAAAATTATTTTCGTGGCACACCGTCATAGCCTGAGGGATGAACCTCAGTACTGATAATTATCCCTTTTATTTTTCTTGTGTTGTCTCATGCATTTTTCTGTGTTTACACCTAATACTGTCATTATAAATAATAACCACGTTCTTATTTAATAGCCTTATTTGCTTTGGCGGTTAATTTCTAACATTCTCCGAACATTGTTTAGCTGAGAGCAAGAGAGTTTATAACTAACCCAAGAGGCTTTTAATGCCTCATCTACTTCAGGCACGGCTAAGTATTCGCACAGCATGTGTGTGCATGAGTATGAGTGTGTGTGTGTCTGTGTCTGTATATATACGTGTGTATGCTTGAACAGGTGTGAGGCCTGACCTCATAGCAGTCCTCCACTTTCTCAAATTCTAATGATTAAACTTACTGCAATACTGTGCATGTGTGTGCATGCTACATTATACTTAAAAATGTTTGTGATGATCTATCATCATCATGCATTAATGTTAACAAAGTGAAGCGCAAATCTAAATAAATCAAGATTATCTGGTTAAAGCAGAAGTTTGGCCAAAAATGACATTTGCACAATGTTCTCTTTTTCCTCTTAAATGTAGTTGATCAGCCACGACATGTCTCTGAGTGGGGTTGTACATTGGAGACAAAGATTTAGGCATGTCGTTTGTATAGTGTTAAACTTGTAGCTTTGAGCTTATTCTATGCGTTAGCTACATAAGTCTTGCAAAATGAAAGAAGCAAAGATTGGTGCATGGACAGAAAAGAAAGAAAAACAAAGGGGAAGGAAACATTTGACTTCTTGGGATGAATGTAGATCTGTATTAAGGAGTCAAGAGGTCAGGGGTCCTCATAAGAAATTTTCCTATGTACTACAAGTTCCCATTTTGCCAGTATTATGTACTAGTATATTTAATATAGTACGCCCACTGTGTACCCCTATAAGTACACAAGTACTTGTTGGAAAGTAACAGCATTCTGTTGTTAAGGACGTTAGGCACAGCAGAGATCACATTCTGAGATTTTTGTCCAAAACGTCTGAGAACTTGGACATCCACATGAAACTGAATTAACCACTAGTGAGTACATCATATTATAATCTTAAATAACCAAATAAATCTTTGGCAATTTGCAGTTTTGGTCCATGCTCAGAAACATATTAATTGTGTAGTGTGCTAAAAGTTATTGAGTATGGCATCATGATTTAAGCAAAAGGCCAAACCTTTGAAAAAGTGTTTTTTTTTTTTTTAATGACAAATGAAGACATTTTTCTTAAATTGGTAATTTTGTATCAGTAAAAACTCACCCCAGCAGTCCTGTGCCTGGATTGAATTCTGCCCTGCTCTTACATCACCCCTGATATAAGAGTCTACCCAATGAACGAAAGTAAATGTTAATGCAGGATTAGCTTCTGGCCTTTGAAACCCTCTAAATGGACACCAAGGACCTGATGCTGGAGCAAGTTGAGTGTCTGTTCACCATCTTACTTTATTGTGCCTCTTCTTCGTGTACCTTGGCAGCAGAAAGCGAAAAAGCATGACTGCTGTTAGCTAACCCACATTGTTTCAGCCTCTGGAGGTTGTTTGGGGACAAAACAGAATTAATTGAGGCTGTTTAAGTCTCTTTGCTTTGGGAGATGAAATTGCTTGAGAGGAGCCAGACACAGCAAATATACACACACACACACACACGTGCGCGCACACACACACTTCAGACTGCTGCATCCTTCTGTACCATTTCAGCACGAGACCCTTGGGCTTGTATAAAAGGTTTAGTAAAAATTCCAATAAAAGTTCTGATTAAACAAAAACAAATAAAAAAGCCAATTTAGGTAGTTCACAGTTCTGCCTTCACATTATTAGGGCTCAAATCTTCTTTTCAGTTTTCCCACGCCAGAAGATCAGGTAAATAAAAAAGAAAGACTCCCAGACGAATACTGACTGAGTGAATGACCTACTGATTGGAAGGTTAAGAGTTCACATCCTTGCAATGCCAAACTGCCCCTGGTATGTCCTTGAGCAAGAAGCTTAACCCTCAACTACTCATCTGTATCCCCCTGGATAAAACACAATTCAGATCAGAAAATTTAAATGAATGACCAATGTGTTTGGTAAAAGCTTAACATGGCTTACATGTAACTGAACTGAACATGAAGTTTTTCATGCATGTATGCTCTATGAGGCAGCATGGTAGTGTTGAGATTAGCACCATGCCCTCACACCTCCAGGGTGCATGGTTTGATTCCTGCCACAGTTCTGCATGTGGGGGATTTGAATGTTCTCCCAGTGGTTGGACGGTTTCCTTCGAGCACTCTAGTTTCCTCCCACGGTCAAAAGACATGCAAAGTAGTGTAATTGGCTTTTCTAAGTTCCCCATAGTGTGTCAGCATGCTCTGTGATGGATTTGCACCCCATCCAGGGTTTACCCTACCTCGTGCCTCCTTTGATTCTGTACAGGTTAAGCATTATAGAGAAAGAGTGAGAAAGCGTACTGTATGTTGCCCTTACTCAAGGGTTAATCATCAACAAAGAAACTAATTCGAAAAGACTAATTTACATTTTCCTTTCTCAACTGCAAGTCAACCAAGACATGTTTGTTTTGCTGTTTAATGCACCATAATTTTATACTAGGTCTACAAAGATAATGTGCAGTAGCTAACAACAATGAATGACTATCTCACCCAAAATCTTAAGTAAAATCCCATAAATGTAGTATAAATCCAGTATACACTAGATGACCCCAAGAATAAAGTGGTTAGGTAAAATGATGAAAGAATAAATAAAATGTGTAACCATTGATTATCATTTCCATCACTTCCAGATCCACCCTCAGACATATGGAGGCAGATTCCATCTTGTCACTCGCTACTCTGATAAATTTTGCTATTGTTTACAGATGAGACAGGAAGTCTCATTATGATCTCGACCACATCAGCAAAGCTGTGTGAGATCACAGAATAACTGGAGGTGGTTTGGGTTGTGCACAATAGACTGCCATTGCTATTTTGCCACAATGTCCAAGTAGCTGTTTTCAAAATTAAAGAACCAAAAGTCGGACACCAAACACATCTTGGCTGATTGACTGGATTTGTGGTTAGAGGCAACATTGTTTAAGTCGCCAAACCATTTTGTTAATGCAGGTTGTATGTATAAAGACGTTATCATGCATGGATCCTTTAAGAAGTATATGTTTCACTCTGGATTAGAATGGAAAAAAAAAAAAGTGGGCTGGCAGTCCACTCACAGGGCACACAAGCATGCACATACTCTCACACTTACTCATTTACTCAATCACACACTATTTGGAAATGACATTTAGCCTAATCTGAATGGTATAATCACAGCTAGCTTGCAAGTCCTTGCATTTAATCATTAGTAACTTAGATCAAGAGTTTCAAGATTCAAACCTTATTGTGTTTTATACAACGAAACTGTTAGCTGAAACCTAAAAAACAAATTACAAGCTTTCAAATATACAGTACCTGTCACAGTTTGGACACCCCCATTAATTCAATGACCATCCCAGGAAAGCAAGATCAAAACTTACCTCTGCTCCAGAGGAGACGCTTAAAGTTACCAGCCTAAATGAAGTATATGCCAGTATAAGCTAGTGAAGTAGAGATAAGAAAACTACTTAGCTTTGAATAAGACAATAATTACACTAAATCAGAACACGCTATTTTATATTTTCTTTCTTGTTCTGTGAGTGTTTGTGGGTATTTTTGTTTTTAAGGGTATGAATGGCTATTCTACTGCATGTAGTCAGTACTATTTTCATCCAGGCACAAAAAGAGACAAAAAACGGTTCGGAAGCTGTAGCAGACCAATACGACTAGACTAGATACTCGAAACTAATAATAAGCTAGTCACAAAAAATGAAATACACTGATCACATTAACAGCCTGCAGTATAATATTAATGATTCTCAACATTGTTTGCTGTTTGGTTTGAGAAAAAGTTGGGAAAACACTTAAGATGTCTATCAGTATTTTTTATGGCATTCTGTGCACTCGAGAAATGGTTGATGTGACAGTAAGTACATGGGAATAGTAAAATCTGGGTGCACAGTGCAACACTGTTAATGAGAACAGAAAAACTGTTGTTGTTTTTGGCTTCTTCCCAATGAGAACAAGGCGTAGTCAACCACCCAAACCACATACTAGTGTACTATGTGTAACCCGATATTCATACCAACAATGAGATTTATTTTTTAATGTATTTTTCTTTTCTTTTTACCCAATTTTCTCATAATTTAGTTATTTCCGAATTCCCACTCACTTGGCTTTCCCCTATTGCGTCACCTACCAACCCAGAAATTCTGACATACATGAAGTCACTGTAGTTGTTAGTTATACTACTCAAGTATCACTGAGCAGCTATATACACTGGAAGGAAAGCAATATCTGCCCTTTTCTGCATACAGAGTCAATTAATGCTCTCTGTGTCATTAGCGATTTTGGGACTGAGACATCTCCTCTAACCATGATACACCATCTTCTGGACCTTTTCGCTCAAATCGTGCACCTGAACCAGAGCTGATTCTGGATGCTGGACTTCTGGTTTTGTGGTGTGGAGTGCTTTCTCTGTTTCCTTCATAGATTTCCAGCATCAGATACTTGTTTCCTCTTGGTTTTAACAATTAAATGGGTGAAAAGGCGTGCATTAAGTAGCTAGCTCTATTAGTTGTGTGGTCATTTTTCTCTGCCCAGAGGCCACCAGAAAAACCATGGCTACCATAGTAAACCAAGACAGAAAAGCCCACTATCACCCAGTGTGAGAAAGTGGGACATGGCAGTATCATATATAACATTAGCATAAACCACACTTTTACTGTGCTGTACATTATAGATTACTTGCGTTACGATGTTACACACCAGTAATTCACAAAAGTGTACGGAGAACGAAGTGGGTCACAACACTGGAAATTTATGGCAAGCAGTTAATGGATGTGGTCTTGAGTTTGTCGTGGGCTGACCGTGTTTAGCCTATAAAAAGAGTGTGTGTAAGAGAGAAAGAGAGAGTTCAATCTCTCTCTCCATTTCTCTCCCTCTCTCTTTCTCTACCCCCCCACCCCCCCTCGTCTGCCTGCGGAAAACAATAAACACTCGGAAACATGAGCCGGCGACAACAGCGGAGTTCAAAACGCGCATCTGGACCGCAGCGGGGGGAAAAGAGAGAATCACTGGGAACAAACCAAAACTGGGCCTCAATGAGACACATGCACACACACAGGCACACACACACATATGATACAATCACATGCAGGCATGCACATGAATAAATACACATATATACATTGTACAACATCTTGAAATTGTTTTAGCACGCTATATGCATGAACAAGGAAGAAGATACTGCAAATTCCACCATACACACACACACACACACAAATTCAGATCAGAGGTACAGCCATGACTTCCCTATGTCTTCACACAACAGCTCTATACACTGGGGTCAGAGAGCAATTAAGGTTACTGAGCGTGTGACCTTTCGTCACCCCCGAGGCTAAACTGCGAAGACGGCAGAGAGTCAGTGTGTGTATACTTGGACGGGGCTTTCCACCTCTGTGGGAACCTGTGCAGGCTCTGACAGCAGAGAGATGAAAAATGTTAACCTGATAAGCCTCAATCTGAAACCAACTAGTGGATACAGGATGTGTCCGTTCCCATGAATGCGTGTGTGTGTGTTTGCGTGTGGCAAGAGTGTTATACGAGACTTTAAGACGAGTGCACGAGAAGCACGCATCTGCCAAGGTAAAATTTTCATGTCACAATAATTGCCTAACATTTAATAATGGTTTACAATATCACATTTATCTCTGTTGTTGGTTAGCACTTTCAGTGTAGCTCAACCTCAGGAGCACATAACGCTGTCAATGTGGTTGTGTTTATTCGAATGCTTACATGAATATTCCACTTGAATGGTCTGTTCTTGTGGTTTTAGTGAATTAGATTGTTAGTTCGCCTTACTGGACAACTATATTTTCTGCTTGCCTGGGCATAGTGTTCTCGTGAATATTACTCCCAAGTTCAAAGTTAGATTTAGTACTAAAAAGCTAGCTGAATAACATGACTAGCTAACAGACTAACCTCCATCCATCCATCTAGGAACTTCTGTAGTCCAACTAGCCAACTGCAAATGGTGATTGACATTTTATTTCCATTTTACGACGTGGACAATATTCACACACACATTCACACACTACAGGCAATTTGGAAACACCAATTAACCTAACCTGCAGGTCTTTGGGTTATGGGAGGAAACCAGAGTACCTTAAGAAAACCAACCAAGAACATGCAAACTTCATGCGCACAGACTCATCAGGCGAGAATTAAACTCAGACCCTGGAGGTGCAAGGCAACAGTGCTAACCAATAAGCCACTGTCCTGCCAACAAACTAACTTGCAAGTTACAAATGCTGCCTCGAACATTATATGTGGCACAGCATCATCATCCTAAATGGATAACCTAACAAATTTGCTATGCATTAGACCATATATCAAAACGAGAATGAAATTTAAATTATAATTAGTATTTCCTAGTTTGGTCATGATGCTGTCTATCCAAGCTCTGATTGGTTAAATGCAATAGCGTTCCCACTGCATACTTCCTCAAACTATCCATTATTCCACATTAACCCTGATTGCTTTTCTTTTTATCTTTCTCAGCATAACATTTGTTCTTTCTCTTTTTTGACCTTCAGATCTACACTAGACATCCATCAAGATGTAAAAAAACAACCCTCCAGGCAACAAGTTTAATCATCTATACCCACCCTCGCCAATGAGACTCATTAGCAGACCAACTGCAATACAAGTGTCTAACCCCAGTGGGAGTGGCTGCTAATTTAATCCCTGCAAATTACCATGGATACAGATTTGGTTGTGACGTTGAGTGAAAGCCAGAAAAAAGTGCTTAGTTATTTGAGCGTCGTTGTGCGTTTGTATAAATGCAGTAAATGGCAAGGGCTGGTTGTGGCAAAGTTCTTTCATAATGCTGTTAGTGCGATAATCAGCTCGAAATATGAGCAGCCCACCGGGAATTCTCTCGACCCTCCGGATTCCCACTCCAGCGTTGCACCAAGGTCATTTAAGGCTTCCTGTCGGGTCGTGTTTCAAACAGGCCACTTTTAGTGAACATCCACTCAATCACGCAGCCAGAAAACGTGTCCTATATTGCCTCGTTATGTTTCACTGACCTCACACCATCACGTTTTCATGCATGAGTTATAAGGGCCTGCTCAACCCCTGTGACTGTGTGTGTGTTGTTAAAAACCAGCCTGGTAACCTCTATTCAAGCTGAATCATGCGTTAGTTAAATTTGATAATTTATGCTACTTGCAGAAACATGTTAACAAAGGTGTCATGAGGAATGTTTCTCAGTTTTTTTGCATGTTGAGAGAAAATGGTATTAAAAGATATATTAGCATACAGGTGTAGTAGTCAAAGTTCAGGCCCAATACCCAGCATGCTGAGAGTTCAAATCTCCACACTCCACACTGACAGAAAGCCAGTGTTAGTGTCCTAACCTTGAACCTAAGCTTAGATATATGATTAGAAGGAGTACTTTGCTCACTTGAGTATTCCACTTTGGGTCAAAGCCTCAGGCAGAATTATATGAGACAACTATATGTGTATGTGTAATCCTCAGGAACCTCTAGCTAATCCACATGTTCTTTAATTTCAGCCTTCACACACACTTGAACCATGTATTACTGATTCAACATCCATTATTACCTGCTCAAGTGCTTTTATGCCTGAACTGTAGGATTGGAGAGCTTTGAAGTTGAAGAATGTTTCATATTGTGTTCTTATCTCATCAGAAAAATTGGTCTTGTGTGTTCTTAGCAAGTTGGGACATCTGATTTGATGTGTGACATCACATTATAAAGAAAGATGTTATACGGTTAAACCCACTGCCATCACATTGGTTCTTCCCCAAGCTGTCACATTACAATTTCCTTGCACTGGAAGTACAAGGTCCAAACCTGTTCTAGTGAACAAGTGCACAAAGTGAGCTCTGGGAAGATGTGCATGGTTGGACTAGAAGAACTCGAGGGTCCTGTACAGAACCCTGACTGACCTCAACCCCACTGAACACCTTTGGCCTGAAGAGCAACTGAAACCTCATCAACACCACAACCTCAGTACCTGAGCTCACTAATGCTCTTGGAGGTGAATGGAAGCAGAAATGAGGTGTGCAGAAGTGAGAAACACATATGTTCTAGGTTGGACTACCAACCTTTCACAGCCGTGGTCAAAAGTCTGCTGCTTCAAGTGTCAAAAGCTTTTGTTGACAATTACATTAAGTTTATGTAAAGAGTCAATATTTGTAGTGTTGGCCCTTCTTTTTCAAGACCTGTGCAATTCACCATGGCATGCTATCAATCAACTGGGCCATATCCTATCTGATGGCAGCCTATTCTTGCATAATCAATGCTTGGAGTTTGTCAGAATTTGTGTGATTTTGTTTGTCCACCCATCCCTTGAGGATTGACCACAAGTTCTTCATGTGATTAAGGTCTGGGGAGTTTCCTGGCTATGATAGCTTTGTTCCCCAAGCCACTTAGTTATTACTTTTACCATATAGCAAGGTGCTCCATCATGCTGGAAACTGTTCTTGGGTGGCTGGGAGTAGTTGCTCTTGGAGAATGTTTTTGTACCATTCTTTGTGTTCCAAAATTGGAAGTGAGCCCACACATCAATGGTCTCAGGATGCTTTATTGTTGGCATGACACAGGACTGATGGTAGCGCTCACCTTCACACATATCTGGGAGCACAGCAAAGAAAAGGGGAAAAATCCCCCTTCTGATTGTTGGGGGTTGGAAAAAGCTTGTCCGAAGAAGAAAAGGCGAGCGTGTCTTTTACACCTTCACATAGTGATGTGGTGTGCAGCAGGTTTACAGATTCTGTAGTCACAGATATCCAAAGCACAGGGATCCAAGTCACTTTTTCACAGAAGAGAAATCATAGCAGTGTTTTAAAAGATTGGCATCATGAGTACACACCTTTATGGCCATTTGCATGCTTCTGATGATTGGGTCTTGTATTTTATGACACGGAAACAATGGCCTGAGATCTTCAGCCATTCATTGCAGGAGAGTGACCATTTTCATCCTTAATAACCAATCTAAAGAGGTTATATTTACAAAACATAAAAATTAGCATGCACTAAATGTTAAATGTTAATGTTATTTATGGTCATGCAGGAACAAGATACACCAAATTTCTTGTGCAATTTACAGTAATTATCATTATTTTGTTTTTCAAAAATCTATTCAACCTTCTTTTTTTATTCCACTATATAAACCATTAGACACTATCCAGGTAATTTTTCTTCTTCCTGAAGGTACAAACAATGCAAACACAACCTCAAAGCTTCGACAGTGGTCTTTAACGTTCAATTATGTGCCTTAAATGAGTTTTAAAAGTAGGCTACATCCTTTAGATCCTCTAACTAAAGGTAGGAAAGCATGTACCCTTGAGGGGACCACCCGAGTGACAGGCGTTTGTGAGTTTCCATCTGGCCTAATGAGTGTGCATCTGAAGTGAAACAGAACCTGGGTAACCTCTGTGTTCTCCGGCGGCTGGAAATGATTTCTTGACTTGGTGTCGTGTGTATAAAGCTGCTGATGAAGCTGAGAAAGGTGATCGTTTGTGATCTTTACAGACTACAGAGTAATGCTGCAGGGAAACTTGAGGGAACCTGGACTACTCACACACACACACACACACACACACACACATACAGAAACACTGGAGAGATTAAATATATGCACACAACAGGCACATTCTTAAAATTTTCCTGTTGGATTTTGTGCCATGCATTTGCTTCTCTCTCTCTCTCTCGCACACACATCCACAAACACACACTTGTGCTAGGCTTGCATGAAGACCAGCACTGATGCTTTATGATATCTCAGTCATTCTCTCTCTCTCTCTCTCTCTCTCTCTCTCTCTCTCTAACTCTTAACAGCTGTCCGCAGTGGCGCCTTTCCTGTAGGATTAGTCTGAATGGACTTATCCACATGGGGTCTCTCTCTGACACACACTTACACAAACGACACAACAAGAACAGAGTGAAGCAGGAAGTCCATGCTGATTTTTAATGTGACTCCTAACATGACATCTTCTACATGTCTCAATCATCACACACTCGCATCAAAGGACGTCGTTTGACTGGGCAACACCATGTGGATGTAAAACGACTTCAGGTATAAAATCCAAATGACTTCTACAGCACAACTCCACCTTTGAAC
The DNA here is from genome assembly GCA_030014305.1 of Clarias laeviceps. Taxonomy (NCBI): domain Eukaryota; kingdom Metazoa; phylum Chordata; class Actinopteri; order Siluriformes; family Clariidae; genus Clarias; species Clarias laeviceps. Next base: position 4,741,827 of record JAQMYJ010000010.1, read on the forward strand.
TTTAAGCCACACCCTCTACCTGAGCTGGAGGAGGAGTGACATTACAGTGACATCAAACTGACACTTTGACACTAGACTGAAACTCTCAAACTGAAAGTACCGTGCACTGAAACAATCAGACCATAACTGCTAAATTAAGAGTAAGACTCTTAGGGAAGTGCTGTTATTGGGAAACAATCACTTTGGCTGGTATTTGTTTGTCTATAACAACAGGAAAAGCACATTCTCAAGTGTTTTATTCCCTTTTATACCACATCTGCTTATATTTATCGAGGAATGTCATCCATTTATAGTTACACATGGAAACAAGAAACAAGTGAGTTCCTGTTATCACTTTCTTTATAGCAGCTACAAACAGACATTCCATCACAAGCCTCACTCTGTCTCCCTTAAATTTTTTGCCAAAGCTTATGTTGCTAAAAAAACTCAAAGCATATACTCCTCTCTCCTAAAGATGTTGGAAAGTCACAGCTTTATCTCAGACTGTTATAAAGTAATGAAACTGGAGACTCATTCCATAAATCTCCTTGCAGAAACCTCCACCATATTGCATGTGCTTTATATTCTATTCATGCGGATCGTCCGCCGTACAGGTTCCCTCTGAATGAGATGTTACTATAGAAACAGCAATAAGTGCATTAATATAAACCCATAGCTGCTCCACTGTCAGAGCTGCTGTTCAAGAAAACTAATCAACAGCTTCCGGCTGATCAGAATCGCTCTGGCTACAAGAGGAATAAAAATAATTACCGGTTAAATTTCAGGAGAGCCTTTCCAAATCCCGAGGGATGCTTGGCAAACCTGGGAGCTAACAGGACGAGGAAAGAGGATGGTGTTGAGTGAAGGGGTGGGTGGTGTTAATCGCACCTTCTTAGCAGAGGAAAGAGAAGACAGACGTAGAGAGATGCAGAGCTCTGGGGCCTTGACACTGAACGACCTCTTTGACCTCCTCATGATGGATAATCTGACCTTGGGGATGACAGAGAGTCCAGTGGTATTGGAGCTAACTGCTTGTGTGAGTAATTAAAGAAGCTTAGCTGCGTAGTGGAAGGCTTTAAAAATTTATTTTCTAATTTACCCTTTTAAGAGTTTTTTTTGTTTTGTTTTGCATAGAAGTCTATTTCAACCACTAAATGTCCAAATCTAAATATATTCTCTCAAAACAAATGTTTTTTTTAACATGCTCTCTTTGTCCAGGTTTTTTTTTTTCTCACCTTGGGGCTGTGTACATGGAGTTTGCATGTTCTCCCTGTGCTTGGTGGGTTTCGTTCAGGTACTCTGGTTTCCTCCCACAGTCCAAAGACAGGCAGATTAGGCTAATTGGTGTTCCCACATTCTGCCCGTCGTGTGTGAATGCATGTGTGATGGTCATATCTGGTCATAAAATGGGAATAAATACAATGACAAATGACAATGACAATAATCACCATTGACCTCCACAGCCCCTGGTTGGACTACAGAGGTTATAACTGTAGGTGGATGGATGGAATCTTTACAGAAGTTTGTACTGTCATTCACATCACTTTTGCTACAATGTTTGGGAGGTGGGGCCTATGCTGATGGCATAATATTCTAGCTTACATAAAATTTCAATGGGCTCACTGTCACCTCACATCTCAGTGGGTTGGAGGTTCGAATATTGCATCCAATTTTTGCATGTCTTGAGTTTGCATGTTCTCCTTGTGCATAGTGTATTTCCTCTAAGGATTCTGGTTTCCTCCTACAGTCCAAAAACATGTTGGCTTGGCCTTTCCAAATTGTCTGCACCATATGAGTGTGTTTA